>KL264237.1:17531-28248 GCA_000699545.1 Podiceps cristatus | reverse complement strand
GGGGGGCAGGGGCAGGGAGGGGCTCCAGCCTTCCCAAAGGGCCTCCCAGGTTTCCCAGTAGTTTGTGGACCAACTTGCAAGTCGGAGGTCCAAGGTGCGGATGGATCTCTCTGCCTGTGTGTGTGGCGGAAGCACTCCCTTGTTAACTGGCAGAATGTGTATACCTTTTTTGGTAGAAAGTCACAGATCCATTTTGTTGTTTTCACCTAGATTTATCAAATTCTATGTTAAACTGCTTTGAAGTAGCTCCCAGCCATGTAAGACTGGGTGCTCTGAGCCATGTCACAGCCTCGCTCCATTGGAGAGGCTGCAGCTCTCTGCTTGGTCCTTGGTCCCTGACAATCAGCTGCTTCTGTTGAAGGCCTAGAATTGATGTCTGTCACTTTTCCATCATGATTTAAAAAAAAAAAAAAATCTAACTGTGGCCATCCCAATTTACAGTTCGTGTTTCAAGAAAGTGGCTCTTATGTCTTGCCAGCCCTCAGCATGTTCACTTGTTAAATTATGCATATGCTAATGAAGTGTGAAAATCAGCCAAATAACAACTTGCTGTAATCACTTAATGTCCCCAGAGCATTGTGGCTTTTTTATTATTATTATTTTATGATTTGTGACCCATTCTGAGTCATGTTTCTGCAGGGTGTTCTTCCAACAACTGAGGTTAATTAGTATTTTCACTTTTTCCCCTTCTGAAAGAAGCCCAAACATGTGCTCACAACACACAGTGCAGTTTGTGTTTTCCATTTTGAATTAAGTAATCCCCAGATTTTCATTAGAGTGGAGAGCAGCTTCCCAGTGCAATTGCTAAAATCCACATCATTGCCCTTGGCGTGCACCAGGGTGTATTGGAAGGGACCACGTCAGGCGTTGGGTGTCTGGCAGTGGCTTTTGCTACAAAGGCTGTTTTGGGGGAGTGACGCTGCTCCTTGTCCCCGCCTTGACATTGTCCTCCATCCCGGGATGAAGCACCGTCTCACCTTGCATGCTGACAGCCGCAGGGGCAGCCTGCTGATCTGCCCAGAGCATTGCTCCAGAATATTAAAACATTTGTTGATTCCCCAGCTCTCCCGTCACCGCCACAGTGGGAGCCTGCACAGACAATTACGTCTGATGCAGGCTGTACCAGGCAGGCAATAAACCTGTGTAAGGAGGGTGTTGCATTGACAGCACGTCAGCTGTCACTAGAAACTGCTGATGCTCCTTACTGGCGTGAACCGGTGTTGAGTGCCGTGTTTGGATGCTGGATCATCCCACCCGAGGCAGGTGTGTGCAAGCTTTCGTGGTGCAGATCCCTCTTTGTAGCAGAGCTTGTCTCAATTTCATTACCGTTACAAGGCACCAGCAGACTTGAAAAGGTTTGACGGGGCTGGCAGCGATGCTTGGAGTCACTGGAGGTGTGTGACGCTGCAGTGTTTGGGTGGGGAGATCTGCACTGGAGCCATCTGTGAGTCAGACTTAAAGCGGGGTTTAAGTCTGTTCTAGGTGCTGTATGGCCTTACTCAAAAAATGTACTTCACGTGTTGGTGAGCCTCAGCGGGCAGCAGTGTGAGGAGAGGGAAGCCCAGTGCCTTGTCTTTGGATAAGCATTGGGCAGGCCACGGAAGGCATACAAAAGCAGCGTTGCCTAACATCTGGTAACAGCTGGTAACCTGCTTTCTCACTGAAAACACGGGGAGTAATAGAGACAGAGTACCTAGCTCTTATCTCATAGAGGTGTGGTGATGATTAATATTTGCAAAACCTTGAAATCACTTCTAGAAGATGGTCTGTAAGAGAACATACTGTTTATCACTGCAGGTTTTCAGTGGAAGTTGTTGGATGTTGTGTAATTACAACTGTTTGGAGTTGACCACGGGTGCTTGAGGCATGCTCAATAACCCTTTTTCAGCTGGATCAGAGCCATTTTTCACACTCACCCCGTTCCTTTCATGTCAGTAACTGGCTTGTGTTCAAGATCTTTTGCTTGTGGTGCCACGCTGTTCATCTATGATATACATGCTGTGGAGAACCAGAGCTTTGTTCAGACAAAGTGTGGACAATAGACAGTTCTCCACCTTCTTTTGTGACAAGGCCCTAACTCTTGGGAAATTACATAGTTGTAAAAAAAAAAAAGAAAAATGACATATGTAAAGCGCAATGTTTGCAATGGTGGTGCTGTGAAAGACTGTTTAAGTACAAGTGATTTTGCCTTGCAGCCAGCACCATAAATCAGAGATTGGTGTGAGCCTGTGACCAGCCAAGGTCTGAAACGTCCCTGAGCCGTAGCTCACCATGGGGAACAGCAAGGGACGTACTTGTAATAGGCTCTGGCCTCCCTGGAAATTATTAATTAAACTTCTCTTCTGCATGCCTGAATGCCACCGGTGCGACCCTGCAGACCTGAGCAGCCCGTCAGGCAGTAATGACAGTGCTTACCCGGGGGCAGCTGCTGTGATCTGCCCAACGCTGGGCTGAGGCGGTGGTGGGTGACAGGGGTGGTGGTGAGTGAGGCGGGCAGTGTACTGGGCAGGACGGGCCTGTTCCCTGTGCTGGCTTTGGCCGTCCTTGGCCTCAGCTGGAGCTGTCGGCTGTGGTGCTTTCCTGTGACAGCTGTGCCCCAGCCCGGCGCCTGGGCTGCAGCCTCCTGGGAGCTTGCTCCAGGTGCAGGAGCCGAGAACCCCGTTCCCCACAGACCCGCGTGGCAAGACCCGGCAGGCAATCTGTTTAAGCAGAATTGCTCATTGTTTGATGGAGAATTAGTGGACCTGAGAATGGGATGTTTTACTTAAAGTGCATCGGTGTTGCTGTTTGATTGCACGTGGATCTTCTGAAACAGCAGTCATCACATCTAGGTGACTGATAGCTTTCTGCCACTGCTCAGCCACATCGTGTTGCAGGATCATTTGATGTATTTATTTGCCTCAGCATTTGTTGCTGATTTTACAATAAACAAGACAGTTTTCCATGCACTCTAATTAATTTTGCCATGTTACTGTGTTAATAAGACCTCACTAGGAACAACAAGGTTCAGCTCCAACTTTGGTTCCTGCACTGTGGCAGATGAACAATGTCAAGATCATCTCAGTCTAACAATTTTGTCCAAAATATTTTGTACTAATACTGCTTCGGGAAGCACTGTGTTTAGCTTCAATGATACCACTGCAACACCAGAAAGAGATCTCCCACCAAAGATCTTTAATTCCCTGTCAGAATCAACTTAATTAAATCCCATCTGACTGGGAGAGGGTTTTCATTTGATCTAATGTCCATCCTTCCATTTAGAAGCATATTACATCCCAGAGTTTATTCTATGATAACAAGCAAGGTTTGTCTGCCCGTTTCCACTAAAGACAGATTAAAATAAATCCAAATAAATTTTCCTTCCACGAGGACAAAATCCGTGGTAGAACAATTAATTAAAAATGAATAGCAAGGGGATGGTAGTTGAATTTGTTGGTGTGCAAGACATGGCTCCATGGCTACCCCCGGCTGGTGGTGGACGGAGCAGCGGGCTGGGGTGCTGGCGTGGCATCTGACTCAGCATGGAGGGGTTGGTCTGAACTGGTCACCTGGAGAATGGACACGAGTATGTTCATGTCGGGAGGTCTGCAAATGCACATCAAGCCACTGGGTCGGTTGGGGACCATTTCCCGGGGTAGGAGCACAGCCACCGAGGGTGGTGGAGCTCAGGTGCCTGTGCAGAGGCGATACCGACCGTAACCGTAACCTGAGAGAAGTTGTCGTGGTGCGTGTCAGCAGAAAAGCAGGGAGCTTTCTGAGCTCTCCAGGCTGCTCCAGAGGATCTTCGCTCTTTCAGCTCTCTGCAGTTCTAGTCATTTGCACGCTTAACTCATAGCAAAAATTAACAACCTGGTTAGTGCGCTAATGGCAAGGCTTTGCTGGAGAGTGATCAGCAGGTGCCTCTTGTATTATTGAAGGGTCCTTCAGCATTCTGCTGCGTGTATTTCTTGCAGATGATGGTGATGACTAGCAGCTTAACCAGGATCCAACGGTGGACATCTTTAAGCTTAAAGATACTACTTCTCCCCTGTTAAAGATGAATTCTCCTGTTCACAGCCTAGCAGATCCTAAAAATAACATGGCCACGACCTCTCTGTTTCAGGTTGCAGATTGGGTAGTGATTTATCACTACTCAGGGAAGTAATCAAGGTTATTTATTTTTTGGCAGACAGGAGGAGGTATTATAGTGGTGTGTTAGATCCTTATCTAAGTTGGGAGAGGAGCAGTACAACCAGGTCTGTATGTGACATTCCCGATCGGTTTCAAAAAGAAATTATTTGTTATTTACACTTGCAATTTATAAACCGAGTATTGTTTACTTTCTGTTACTTACCAGCAAGAGACGCAATGCTTTCTTACTCAGATGGATCATAGGAGACGTTGGGGGCTGCAAAGGCTGATGCCTGTTACGCTTTCTGAACCGTTACATCAAATGATGCTGAAAGCTACCAGGTACAGGAATGTACATACACACACAAATGGACATACACCAGCAAAAAATGCAAAGTTCAAAAAGATGGAGTCATTTATAGCCGTAATCTCCTCCTTCAGCTGTTGCACAAATTACTTTTAAGCAATTCATTTCAGTGGCTCAGAACATCTCTTAATGAACCTAACACTAAATTGAAAGAAAGTTTAATTAAAATACTGCATGGAAAATGTCCTGAGACAGGCTTTTCCAGGGACAGATTGAAAGTGATGGCACAAACATTCAGCTTCTCTTGGAAGAGATGTTAAAGTAGACAGAAAATCTAGTTTATTATGAGCAGACAAAAAGTGTTGTAGGCTGGCCCTGTGCAGGAGCTCTGTCAGGCTTTTCCTGGGCTACCGTGGGTTGTTGCACTGCTTCAGGAGGGGTTTGTGCCCCCGGGCGAGGAGCGGTGGAGCTCTGTTGTTGAGCCTCACGTGGTGGCAGAGCCCAAGGGTGGCCGTTAGCCACGGGTGCGGCACCTTTGCTTGCCTGCCGGAACGGGGTGCGTTCTGGAGGGAGGACCCTGAGCAGCACTGATCCCCGAAGGCACTGGGGAGGGCGGTGGTGGGTGCTGACAGGCCACACTGCCTCCCGCGGAGGGGCCCATGGGCTGGAGGACGAGTGCAGGGGCCTGCAGGCGATGGGACTTAACCGGGACAGACACAGGAGGAATGTTCTTGCCAGAGCACTGTGGTGGCCAGTGTCAAATTGACTTGCCCGGTTTGCTTGGGTGTGGGGTGGCTCCAATCGAGTAGATACAGCCCTGTACTTTGAGCAGCATCACCCAGCACCACTGGGCTGCAGCTGTTTGAGCCCACCATGAAAGAAATCCTTTTGTGGTGCTTTCTGACTTGATATAGGCCCAGATGTTGGATTAAGCCATCTTTAGCTGATTAAATTCCAGTCTATGCAACAAATGCCAGGGACTGTCTGTACATAGCTTTAGTGTGTTTGCTTTCCCCTAAATATAGAACTGGGGTATGAAGCACATTCTTCCAAATATCAGCACCCTCTGAAGGCTGTGGCTTCCATGTATGCTTTCTTTAAAGGTAGATGATGGCAGGGATGGCTAACCTGCTCCATGCAGAAGGTGTTTATTCCCTGTCGGCTGCATTCCATTTGCCTCCTCCCATTCCCTGGTGTGCGCTGGGCCCACCTGCATCTCACCGCTGATCCACTGGTGTTTCTCCCTCTGCACGGCCTCCCTGGCTGTGCCCATGGGCAGGTCGCCCAAGAGATGCTCTTGTTCTCAGGTGTCTTTATGAAAACTTCAGTGAGTCCACCCTGTTTACACTAGGCATCCCCTTGCAATAGACTGTCCTTTTCCCGTTCCGGCGTTTGTTGTGTTAGCTTTCTAAAGCATATTCTAAGCTGCGTCACCCTCGCTACGGCTTTCCAGCTTCAGAGGGGGAATGTCCTGGGTCTGAACCTGATGTGCCCCAGGGGCTGCAATCTCCAGCTCAGAGCTGAAGTGCTGCTGAAAAGCAAGCATGCGTGTCTGGTCAGCAGTGGTATTTTGGTGAGGAGGTGTCTGGTCCCAGGAGCTTCAGAGGAGATGAAAGTGAAGCATCTCACCTCAGAGCTGGAGAAGGTGAACAGTCGTGATGTCCATCCTGTAAGTGCCTAACCTGGGGGTCTTGAGATCTGAAATGTGCCTGTGCGAGCACTCGAGGGCTGCGCTGTGTCTAGCACTGCTCTGCCTGATGCCTGTGACAGGTATTACAGAAGCTGTCTGTAGATTGTTACTATGAGTTTCCATGTTTGTATTTTGAGATTCTTCATGGAGTACTCCTCTATAGGCAGTGCTTATTATTGAACGCTCAGTATCAGTGTCCTGTTAGGAACTCCACTTGCAGGAGGAAATCTCTGTAGCGGTTACTGCATGTTGTACCGCCTGTGTTCAGCCTAGATGCTTGTTCTAGGGGCACCAAACTGGAATAATGAGACAGAGAATGACATCCCTGCAAGATGATAAATTTTGGTCATAAGCTGAAAACAGCTGCTATATATGAGAGGAAAGCTTTCTGATTCCAAATTGTACTTGCTTAGCTGACATTTGGGTATTTCTAATTAAAATTTTTTAAAAATCAATAGGTTTTGCTGATAAACTAACAGATGGCTTCAGCAAGATGACCAGAAAGACAGAATGCATGGCACACTGAGCACTTCGGCAAAACAGCCGTCCTGGTGTCTGTACACCCCCACTTTTGCTGTAATAATAATTTAACAGTGGTATACGTGTATTGGGGTTTCCTGGGTTTGCAAGGCAACGTCCTTCTCCCAAGTAACAGGCAAGAGGACAAAAGGAAATGGCCTCAAGTTGAGCCAGGGGAGGTTTAGATTGGAGATTAGGAAACATTTCTTCACCAAAAGGGCTGTCACGCACTGGGACAGGTTGCCCAGGGAGGTGGTGGAGGCACCATCCCTGGAGGTATTGAAAAGGTGTGGAAATGCAGAGCTTAGGGACGTGGTTTGGTGGTGGGCTTGGCAGTGCTAGGTAATGGTTGGACTTGATGATCTTGAAGGTCTCTTCCAACCTAAACGATTCCATGATTCTGTGTGTGTACTGATGGTCAGAGCTGGTTGCTGTAGTGGTCACCACAACGTTGATCTTGCTAGAAAAGCAGTTTTTGTATTCCTGGTGAGGAGAAGGATCTTTTAAATACAAAGAGCTAGATATTGTTAATATCTATGAATTCATGTTTCCTATGTCAGCTGTTTGGGTTTCAGCAACTAGTGATGACACTGGAAACTACAGATTTTTGGAAGGTATTTGGAAACCAGACCACTTTCTGCGTTGCTTATCCCTTTATGTCCATGAATGAGAAGTGCCCAGACTGTCTTGTGGAAGACCTGGTAGAGAGGCCAAGGTTTGTAGAAATCCTTAAAGTTTTTAAAGGTGTTAGTGTGGAAAAGGTGAAGTGGAGGACTTGATCGATGCTTTCTACAAAGTCTAATTTATTTTAAGAGTATGTTTTTGCAGGCGGACTTGGATTTTCTGTTAGTGTTCCTAAACCCAGATCAGCCATATTGAGGAGGTTCTCTGGTGTGCCTCAGTCTCTTGACAAAAGGATGGCAACGTAAATTCTGCCACAAGCCAAAGCACAGAGAACAGTCAGATGAGCTGTCAGGGGATGCTCCTGGCAGCATGAGCCTGCTCAGCGGCACACCACCGGCACACCACCGGCAGCCGGCACAGTGTCCAGCCAGGAGCGCCGGGGCTGGGGGAGAGGCATGGTCTGCAGGGAGGTGCTGAGAGCGGCTGGGGGTGTGGACAAACTGCTACCAGACGTGTCACTTCCCAAGCACTGGTCCTCTGATCCCCTTTAACAGTAGAAGCGTTGGCATGTAATGGAAGGCTGTACTGCTGTGTGTGTGTCTGTGCGTGCAGGAGGAATAATGTAGAAAAGAACTGTAACAGTAGATAGAGAAGCAAACTAATATAGGACATGATGGATTTTAGTAATCGCACAATTCATGATAGGTTTCGTTTGCTTTGAAATTACTGCGCTCTGTAGAGCATGTTTTGTCATTATCGCAAGAATACTTACAGTATGTCTGTCCCACCATGATGAGGATTATTAAGGCAGCATCCTTAAATCTTTTCTATCATGCATGGAGCTGTGTGCACGTTTGCTTTCCAGGAGCAGGCAATGCAGCCTTCTCCGCTACGTACGCACGTACTTAAGTTCGTACCTGGGCGGAGGATGACGCTAGCCTGGTGCCAGGTGGACAGGTCCTGGAAATGGCTTTCATTATTTCCAGGTGCCAGGATGGATGGGCTTTGGGCAGTTGCGTGGGGCACAGCCCATCGTGCTGCTTGGCTGGGGGCTGGCGAGTCTTCGTGGGTGCGAGAGCCAGTCCCTGTGGCAGAGGCTGTGCCATCCTGGCCAGGGAGCCCCCACTCGCCTGGTGGAGGGCTGATCCAGGTCTCCTGCAAAGGGAGGTGCTCTGGGACATCATAAAGCAGCTGTTAATTTTCCTCTCAAAAGTGAGAAGGATTATTTGCACTGGTGGAGAGATTCTCTGGGTCCCATGCTAATTGTCTTGATTAACATGCTCTTCCGTCATCACAGGTGTAACGTATAACAGCTCTATAAGGTTTTCATATCCTGACCAATTAAAAATTGTCATTAATCCAGGAGCTAACAAGTTGCACATCTTAATGCCGAAAGAGGAGTTTTGTGTTGCACCTGCAAATCCACGACGAGCGAGAGTTTGTAGCGTGCAGACGTTTCGGTGCTGGCAGGGCTGCCTCTCGGTGGATGCTGTCAGGGATGGGGGAGCTGGGGAGCCCCATTGAAACCAGCCCTGTAGCTTTGCCCCCTGCCCTGTTAACCTTCTCATCTGCTTGCAGCGAGCGTGTCTGGTTAATGAAGGGACTTGTGCCTGGCCAGGAGAAAGGGTACACGAGCCCAGAGTAAGGGATTTCGCTGTGTACGCCAGCCTTTGCCTTGCTGCGTTCAGCCCATGGCCTCTGCCTTTTCTACTTCTTGCCCAGAGCTACCATCTCAAACTACCAGCATTTTCTGAAGCAAGCTTTTCTGCCCTGGGCGCAATGACCTACTGCACACCCTGTGGGACTCGGCCTGTGGCTGCTGCAGCTTGACATCCGAAGCCTGCTCCGGTGGTGGCCGGAGGGCCACGTCCCTCCTTGCAGGACGGGTTTTCCCTGGGCTTGTCAGGATCTGGGAGCTCCTGCCCAGAGCACCAGAGGTCTTTCCCACCCCTGCGGCACACAGGTGTCCTGGTAGGGGTAGGAGGTTTGGCCTAGCCCGTCACATAGACCGATCACCCTGCACCTCTCCATTCCACCTCCTCTCTCCCCTCTCTGCTGTGCTCCTTGCTTGTCCTCATGTGGATGGGAGGGCAAGGGACAGCTGAGCCGCAGGACGTACCTTCACCTTCCAGTCGTAGCTCTTCCCTCCTCTCCCCATGCTTCTTGGTGAGAGCCATCTGTTACCACAAGGCAGAAGGTGCAATTTGGCACGCCCGTATGCGGTGCAATGGTCACACTGCGTGGCCAGGCAGGAGGGGCCGGAGCCTTACGTCTCCTGGGTCTCATGGTCAGCAGGGAGGATGAGAGTGAGCGCGTTTCTGCTCCATGCTGGGAGAGGTCCTGGAGCTCCCTTGAGATGGAGGCTCCAGCCCTTTGCTTCAATGTGTGCAGCTGTTATAATCAGCTGTGATGGGACTATCTGAAGTCAAGACATGTCAGGGTGAGAAAGAAGTATCTCTGTCAAATGCCATACTAAGTTATGGTTCTGTCTGAAAGCTGTTGTGGGCTTTCTTCTCTTTGGCTTTTCTAGGGCTTTCTTCTTCACCGTGAGGGTGGTGAGGCCCTGGCACAGGCTGCCCAGAGCAGCTGTGGCTGCCCCATCCCTGGAAGGGTTCAAGGCCAGGCTGGACGGGGCTTGGAGCCGCCTGGTCTAGCGGGAGGTGTCCCGGCCCGTGGCAGGGGGGTGGGACTGGGTGGTCTTTAAGGTCCCTTTCAACCCAACCCATGCTGTGATTCTACGATTAATGTTCTGCTTCTGTTAATGAACTGACCCATCGCATTTTGAAGCTGCGTGGTTTCTGCTGATTGCATTCAGCTCTGGAGGAGCGTTCTATCGTGGCTGCCACCTGACGGGGACAGAGCACTGCTCCGTGCACTGGGGCACCTGGGACTGTGAGAGCCACTGCTCTCCGTGTGCCTTCACGCTGAACACTTCTATGACATTATTTCCTCCTGAACTCTCATTTCAAGCAGTTACAGTGAATTAATCCCTGTGAGGATGGTGGGAGAAAAGTAAATTCACATTATTTCATGTAAGCACTCTGAAACAGGCGCTGCAGTGGGGGATGCTGCAGAGATGAACTGGGGGAGCTACCAGATGGAAGTTTCTTTCGTCTAGGTTGGTAGCACTAAATTATTCTTTGCTGTAACAAGGGCAGAGAAATTTTGAATGTGCCAGTATTTTTAGCACTTAAATCTAGGGGAGTTATTCCGTTTTGGGGAAGAGCAGCAGCTGCTGCTATCTCTGCAGCATTGCATCATCGTGACGAGAAGCCATACCCAGGCAGCAGAGCTCAGCAGCATGGCCAGCCCTCCCCAAAGCTGCCAGGAGGTCTTTCTCCAAGCTGTGACTCCAGCCTGACCCCTGCAGAAGACGGGACTCATGATGGGGCAGTGGAACGGGCCTGGGATTTCCCCGGTATTTGGAGGTGCTCAGGTGTGTTTTTCCGCAAAGCCTGGGCTCACTT
>KL264237.1:285-17501 GCA_000699545.1 Podiceps cristatus | reverse complement strand
TTGGGCAGATGCAGGTGCTGTGCCGCGCTGCGCTGTGCTGCACAGTGTTGGCGAGCAATGATGTTTCAAGGCATTTTGCTGATGATATCAGATCCTTACTGGGCTTAATGCAGTGGAATTGATTGCTGTTTGCCAGGCTATCCTTCAGCAGGAAAAAATCAATGCAGATCAATCACATGTGATTTTGCATGCCATTAGATCCCAGTTTAACCTTTGCTGTCCTCTTCCCTTCCCACCCATGCCCCCCTGCTGTGGACCACACAGTTTGGGGGAGGATTGATGGCTCAGGCTCAGCCCTGTGTGACCCTGGGAATCGCACTTTGCCCTGTTCTGGTGGCACTCGGATGGCACTTCCCTGGCCCCTTCCAGCTCCATTGCCTTGCTCGGGCTTTCGTCTTTTTGAAATGCCTTGCAGTGTTCAAGTCTGCATGTTGGTATTTTCATAACTCTCCATCAAAACTCTGCAAGTCTGCATTTCAAGCTCTGACATGCAGCGTGAATTCCTCATTGCTGACAGTGTGTGCATTTCAGAGTTATTAGAAAACCCTGCTATCTTTTTTTTTTTTTTTTTTTTTTTTCTTTTTAAAGAGAGGCAAACAGAAAGGGATCTCTTTTAAACGGTGAAATACAGTTTCACAATTTCCTGAGCCAGGATAAGACCCACAGGCTGTCACTGAGGTTCAGAGCCGAGAATCCTCAGGAGGCTGAGGATTGTGCTGCATTATTCTGTGGGAACTTAAGGTTTTCATCCTCCTCGAAACCCCTTTCTGAGCTCAGGGTCCACCTCCTGCCATGGAGCAGCGGGATGCAGGGACGGTGCTTTACCCGCATCAAGACCCCCACAGAGGGCCCATGGGTGGGCTTGTGGTCTGGATGTCCCATTACCAGACATGGCTGTGTCCTTAATTTCCCTCCCTAAGTCCTTTAATTTTTCATTACCTCCTTGTGCTTCATCCACCTGTATGGTTTCAGATGTTTGCTTCCTGGTTAACAGGGCCTGTCGGCATCCCATTCGCTTTCTCCATCGCAGCTGAGCCGCAGGCTGGGTGGGGGGATCGCCATGCAACCACTCGTTCTGTTCCTGGTCAGGGGCAGCATCCCTGTCCAGTCGGCATATCCCCCTCTGCCCTCGCTCTGTTTGAGGGACTGACTTGGGGGGGGAGGAGAGACATGTTTATGGTGAGTTATTATCCCACACTTACCAGCATTAAACTGGATTTGACAACTCATAGCCTGGGATTTGAGTGATCTAAATCCTTCATTTGGCAGCCTGGTTTACTGTTATTTATGGTGCTTCCCAATTTATTATCATCTGCAGAGTTGGAGGCTTTGTGTGCAGTTCCACACCCCAACCCCCTCTCCCTGCTAAGTGATTTATACAAATAATAAAAAGAATGGGGCATCTGGAGCCGAGCTGTGGTCATGAGTCCCCTCTGCAGCCCACCCAGGGCACACGGTGCCAGGACCCAGCTGGCAGGGTGAGCCGGCAAGAGCACGCCCGCGAGCTGGGGACCGTCCAGCGTAGTGAAGAGGTCAGGAGCGGCCTAAGAAAGGCAGAGCTCCACTTGAGGCATTAGGGAAGGAATTGGCCTGATGGTGTCATCTGCACAGCTCCTGGGCCTGTGTGCGTGTGCTGGGCCATGGGCCTGCCCACTACCCACCCCAAAGGAGACCTGTCCCACTGGCAAAGCAGCCAGAGGGGAAGGAGAGGGAGGAATGAGTGACAAGGATCAGGTCCTTATTGCTTTTTCTTCGTGGACTCCCAGTTTTTGCAGATTGCCCTCAGTTATGGAAAAAGTGCAGGTCTTGGGGACCATCAGGTCTGAGGTCCAGAGCAGAGCTGTGGGGGCTGAAGCATTCCCCTCTGCTCTGCCCCAGGTGTCAGGGCTGAAGGGAACCTCTCGGTCACTCCGATAGGGCTTGCCCCAAGAAAAGCTGATGTTTTCATCCTGGAGTGGGGCCAGTATTGCATCTTCAATAGGTACGTAAAAAAAGATGAGAGAAATGAGAGCAAAGCTCTGCGTGGCTGGAAGGACTTGGATTGCCAGGGCTGGTTTAGAGGCAAATCTCTTCAGGGTCACCCCTAAGTCCGTCCCTGTGGGATGGACTGTGACTATGAGGCAGGGGTCAGTTGCTTGGATCTGGAGCTGGTCAAAATTTGAGGGTTTTGTTGTATTTTTGTCAATGTTTTGGCAGGAACAGAGCAGTCCTAAAAATCATGGAAAATATTGCATATTTATTTCTGCCTTTTTCTCTCCTGATTATTGCTACTTAATGCTCTTCTTATGCATCTTCCATGAGTGTAAATAGACTCATCCTCTTGGCTTTAGCAGGGTTCCACCAGCTTGGTGTCTGTCCTACAAAGCAGCAGCAAAGGTACCTACTTGTCTTTTGAGGGAGTGAAAATCTAGCGTTGTTTTATGCGTGAGGGGCTGAGTAAAGGTGACTGAGCACCAGGACTTGGAGACTGTGTGCTGGGCCATGGGCTTGAGCCCAGGGATGCCCCTGCCACCAGGCTAATGGCTGTCCTGCTGTGCCCTGGACTTCACAGGCTGGACCGTGTGTGTCAGCCTGTGCGAGTCGGGGGCACGCGCTCCTGGCACATGTGGGACACGCGTGGTGTCCAACGGCCTCGCTACGACAGGCCGTATCAGGGAGCTGATGATGGTGCTGGGGCAGGCGGGATGCGCTGGGAGTGGGGACGAGGTGCCTGGGGTACTCCAGGGGTGGAGATGAGGTGACTGGGTTGCGCCAGGAGCGGGGACGGGGCACCCAGGCCCCTGCGTTGGTGGGCAAGAGGGGTGGCAGCGCGGGCAGCTCCCTACTCTGGGTCAGGCTGCTCCAGGGATGCAGGTCTCAGCACCAACTGCAGCTCCCCTGTTTTTGTCTTCTTTCTTTTTAATACTGGTTTTGTTTTCCTGTTCCTCACAGAAAGCTTGCCTTTCCTCCACACCAGGAGAGGGGGCTGGGGTTTGTGTGTATGTGTATTATAAATTTCCTATTTTTCTGATAAAATTGTATTGCTACGGCGGAAATCAAATCCCGCCTTCGATATTTTTAGCATGAAAGCGTGAAGGAGCACTGGTGCTGAGGGAAGGGAGGATGGGTGGGTGCTGGCGGAGGGGAGGGTCTCCATGGAAACTGTTTTCTTTAAATTCCCGCATTCGGGGCATTGAGATGTAGGAGGTGATGAAGGAAATGAAAAGGCAAAAAAAGAGAGGAGCTTTTTCCTTTCTGTTGTCATAAAACTGCTGTAGGAACCTTAGGAGAAATGGGCATAAATTATTGATCATTTCAATGCGAATACATGTTAATTTTAATTAATAATCACCGTGTCGTGTCACTCCAGTGCGCTGGGTGGGGATGAGCAGGCAGCAGCCTGTGACCAACCAGCCTGCGCTGGAGGGGCCCAAGTTTGTCGAGAGACATCTTTGAAAAGGATCTGATGCTGCACTGTGCTCCTGAATTGTAACCTTTTAAAGACTCCTCCATTTTACCCCTTGGGGATATTTTGCTGCGCAATGCCAGACTGTAGTTACTACCCAGAGACATTTGGGAGAAGAGCCAGAGCCCAGCCCAGGGGTGCCTGGGGGTGATGCTCCTGTCAAGGGTGGTGGGGTTTGGTTTGGGTCAAATACTTCTATTGAAAACTATAAAAAACAAGGGGGTTTTAATTGGCAGTTTTTCTTAAGGTGTGAAAGTGTGTTGTTAGCCAGTCTCTGTTGTTATCCTTGTCTGAAATCCTGAGCATGAGCAGACGGTCGGTCCGGGGGGCCCGGGAGGTTCTGTAAACCTGCAGCCCCCTTCCCTGCAGGTGCAGAATAAACAGGTGGCAGGGCCGAGGTGGCGCGAGGATCCTTGTGGTGCCCGGCCCCCGTGTTCCAGACAGCTCTGCTGACACGGTGATGCATTAGGCAGCAGGCACCGCCTGAAAATGTTTCACTGCAGCATGGAAAGTTATTTTTAATTCATTGAAAAGTGAATGACCTAAAACCAGCAGCTGGCAATGGGGAAGATTAAAAGTAGTGCAAAACAGATGCATTTTCAACTGAGTAATTTTAAAAGGAAAAAATACCACTTAGTGCAAGGTGCACATTAAGGCTGCCTGGCGGTGGCCTCTGCAGTTCCTCGGCTGCTGCTGCAGCTTCTGTTTCAAGTCCGTTCCCAGGCGTTCTCTGCGTGACACCTCTGCTGACGCCAGGCTCGGCTGAAGGCATCACAGCGATGCTCACCGGGGTGGAGGTCACCTGCTACGGGAATGAAAATCTCTGCTTGAACTGGGCCTTAGCTCAAGCTGCTGAGACAGATTGGGTTTCAACCACAAAGTTTCTCAGTGCTTGAGCATGTTTTATTTTGGCTGTGGCATCTGTCTGCAGCTGTGGATGCAATTACCTGTGAGAACGGGAGACCGCTTTTGGCTTAACTTTTCAGGGATATGTTTTTTCTTATATTTGTTATACCCAATGTCCTTTCCTTGAAATTACAAATTGGTTTCTGATTCTGCAGGATCCTCAAATGCTGTAGCAAGTCTGGGAGCTTCGCAGCAGTGTGGGTGGGATTTGCCCTGTCTAGGTGTTCCTTGCCAACCTTTAACAGGTGTTTAAAAATACCTGTCATGCCCTTTGGGAGGCATTGGCTGAATGTGGTGATTGTAGGAAAGAGAGCTATATCACAGGTGGAAATTTTGTTCACTGATGTTTTGCTAATTCAATTTCTGAGGTTCTACCTTCGGTGCAGCCTCTTTGCAAAGGTTTCCCTCATGCAAGAGACTTTGTGGGTCCTTGCTATTCTCACCCATCAGTCGAGCAAATCCAAGGTTAAAGAACGGGGTGAGTATGAGAGAGATTTGTTTTTCATAGTAGGTGCTTGTTTAACAGCAGCATCAAAAATGTGTCTGTACTGTGGGAGCGGGTTGTTAGTGTCCTTTTCTGTTCTGCCAAAACTAAGAAACCTCGCAGTGTGTTACGGCTTAGTTCAGGAGCTGTGCAGAGGAGGGAAGCACCTTGCACACAGCACCGGGAAGTCATGAGTGCACCAGATAGTGCCTGGTTGCTTGCAGTCCGTGTTGGATGTGAAATGGTGATCTGGAGGTCAGAAGCTGTGCATCACATTACCTGGTGCATTCGCAGATTGTAAACCTATTGGCAGAGAGGTGATCTGTTAAAAGATGTTTTAAAGAGTGTGCAAGAACAGCAGAAGCAGCCATGAAGTATGTGTAGGTTATATTGCCTAAAGGAATCTGGCATCCCTGAAAACCTTCCATGACCCGTTTTCCAGGTTGTTAAATGGGAATGGTATTTAGCCAGTAGTTCAGATGCAGCCAAGAGAGGAAGAACAGGTGATCTGAAGAAGTTCAAGATCCATTCAGTGACTTCAGCCCCAAAAGGCTGAAATCCCTAGCAGATGCTGTCTGTGCCCAGTGCTGCAGCCAGCTCTGCCGCAGTTAGCCTGGCTCGTCCCTGTGTAAGCAAGAGCAGAGCTCGGCCCTTCTGCATCACTCTTCAGCCTTTTTATTAATGTTAGGAGCAGATGGTTAAAACCTTTCTGGCAGACTCTGCTGCCCACAGAGGCAGTCTGAGGCAGAAGGCTTCCATGCAAGGGAATAAAGTGCTTCGCCTTAGAGCTTTCCAGCTCAGTGCCAGCCAGTCCAGCCCCTGGCACACACGGCCCTTTCCACTTGCTCAGCAGGACAGGGGTGGTACCGCTACCCGCTTGGGTTTTGCTTCTGCAGCGCCATCTGCGTCTGTGGTGAAATTGTCTCCCTAAATCTGTTCACAGCAACCAAGTGTTGTAAATGAATTAAGATGAACTTCCGAATGCATTCGCATGTCACTATAAATGTATTTCATGCTGGAGAGGTGGGACAATATGGGGAAGATGCACGAATATTAATAGGAGCAGCCTGGAGTTCATCACTCACCTGCCTACAGCCATCTGGATTTTCACAGCTCAGCAGATGTGGTGGGCTCCTTGCACACTACCAAGGACAGAGAAGATCCAGAGTGAGTGGGGATATCCCCTTGAAGACATAGAGTGATGGACAATGTGAATAAAATGGGGATGGAAGGCTGCTTTCCCATTGTCATGGCTCAGAAGACACAACCCACCCACGTGGGCAGCAGAAGAGGTGAAGCCTGTGTGAACTGAGGCTCAGCAGCCATCTGCTAATCGGGTGTGCCCGAGCACTGGGTGCTGCTGCGGGTGGGCTGAGGGCAGCAGTGTGTGCTGGTGAGCAGCGGCATGTACTGGTGAGCCGCGGTGCACTGGTGAGCAGCGGCGTGTGCTGGTGAGCCGTGGGGCACCGGTGAGCAGCGGCGTGCGCCGGTGGGCAGCGGTGTGCGCTGAGGAGTGCCCCACACTGCTGGGCCAGGGTGGCTGCCCCGGTGCTGCCTGCTGCGGGTGGCTGTTCTGACTCCTGACACTGCCTGGAGTCACTCACTCAGCTGAGGGAATGTCCCGGGGCAGAGGTGTGTTGTTTTGGCCATGGAAGGGGTGCTGAGATGCCTCATCTGGGAGACATCGTGATGCAGGGTGTGTATTTGGTGGGTTCTGTCTCAGCTGACATGGGAGACTGTCAGAAGTGTTCCCAGCAGCTGCGGAAGTCTGTGCCAGTGCTGAATTTGGGTTGATGGCCTTTTCTTCCTTGTCATTTCTAATCTCCTCTGGTAACTTTCTGGTATGTATTTGAGAGGGATAAAAATCATAGGAGGGAGAAGGGACAATTCAGGTTATTTGGTTTAGATGTTTTCTCTGCTGGCAGTATGACAGAGCTAATTGGCAAAAAAAAAAAATCATTGCGGTGCATGGAGGGTGCTGAGGGTGCCAGTGCTCACAGCCCAGGCAGCACCGGTGGCCTGTGTGCGCAGCCGGTGTTTGCAGCCGCAGCAGGGTCTGCCCTTTCCCAGAGCTGCGGAGGCTGCAGCCATGGGCTGCTCAGCCCTGATAATTCAGGTGGACTGCAGAAATGAGAGGGAAAAGAAATGCAAATGCGGTCAGCTGTTGTGGCAGGAACGTGCTTGCTGTTATCATAGCTGAGTGCTGTTCATTGCAAAATCAATCTTGCACCCAGCTCTGGGTCTCCACGGCTGTGCTCCTTCTTCCCTTTCCTTGGCTCCACGCTGGCGGAGAGCTGCACTCCAGGCAGTGGGTGAACACCAGTTGGGCAGTAATTGCTGTGGAATTAACCTCTGACATTCTTCTAAAAATAGGCCCAATAAATCCAGTCATTAGCGGCTCTCCTGCTTGTTTTGCCTCAAGGGTAAACACGGCAGATTAAAGCATTTACCAAGTTACAGGTCCATGAGTGTTTCCTCACTTCTCCCTGTTACTGCACCCAAGCACCAGTCCCTGCTCAGGAGGGGATGGCACTTTGGTTTGTGGGGAAGGGGAGCGATGAGAGCATGGTGGCTTTTGGGGTGGTGGAGGGCTGAAAGGCATCACTTAATTTACCTTGACAGATGATTCAGTAACGGGCAGAGAAAAGCGTTGGAGTTGATGTGGTCACCCAGGCTGCTCTGCCTGGTGGGTTCGGGTGGAGAATGCAAAGGTGTCTTCACCTGTCTCCTCGCTCCAAGGCTGAAGGCAAACCACCTCCCCAGGCGTTGGAGGGGAGAGAGGAAGCAGAAGAGCCGGGTGGGAGTGAAGCCTGCCCCTTGCATGGGCGCTGTTGGCAGGTGCTGGGGTGAGGACGGCTGGGGCGCTGGGTGGGTGCTGAGCTCTCTGGAGATCCCAGGAATTGATCGTGTATCCTGAAGTGGCGGGGGTGGCTCCCCGAGGCTCAGGGGCAGCGTGCCGTGCCGTGCCCTGCCGCCTGGCTCTGTGTCTCTACTGCCAGCAGCAGTCCCAGGCTGTGTTCGGCACAGGCGCGGTAAGTACCGCTGAATCCAGCTGTCAGGGTGCAGGCCGGGAGCAAGGGGGCAGGAGTGCCGAGCAGGTCTTGGTTCATGACAGCAAAGTTCCAAAATGCTGCGGCCATTATTATTACAGACAATAGAAAAAGAGATTTATGGAGATCCTACATGGGACAAAGCACTGACAAGGCATGTAGCTGTACAGGGAATGGTGCTTTTAGATGCCTGTGAAAGCCAGTCTGTTGTTACTTAAATTGTCTTTGTTGTCTTCTTTCCAGCTGACATCATCTCTACAGTAGAATTCAACCACACTGGAGAATTACTAGCAACAGGGGACAAGGGGGGCCGTGTTGTAATATTTCAACGTGAGCAGGAGGTAAGTGCCAGTGAGTGCAAAATGCCCATTTTATCCTTTTAAGAGAAGCATCCTGCTGTTTCCTAATGCGTATGTGTCACTCCTAATCTCAGGCTTCTCCTGGCAGACTCCAAACTGAAAAGCGAATATTAACATAAGCAGGACCAGATTCCATCTTGTGAAACTGCCTCCAAAACCATGTTGCATTTCCTGCATCCTTTGCTCTGGTTGCAGCTCCCTGCAGCCAGGTAACTTGGATCAGACTGGCGCATTTGAGCATGCCACAGGTGTCTGTCTCATAGCTAACAACACCCCCCTAAAAACCCTTTCACACCACCAAAATGTCTGGAAAGCGTAAATGGCTGAAACAGTCACATTTCCCTTCCGAAGCACGTTGACGCAGGAGATTTTAACAAACTCTTTTTGAGGTCGCAGTCTGCCCAGCTTTCTGCGGGAGTGGCGAGTGCGGGGCATTCAGCACTGACGTCCGTGCTGGCATGTGCAAGGCCAGCCTGGCCAGGGGGAGCAGCGCGGGCCCCCGCCACCTGGGAGATTCCCTGCCATTTCCGAAGCCGTCCCGGTTAGCTGGTCGGGCACGGCGCATGCGGCACTGCATGGTCTGAGCTGTCGGGAGCTTCCCTCCCCTGTGGGTATGTTTGCTGACTGTGGAAGTGATGAGTCAGGCCTGGCTGTGAAAAATGTCACGGTCTGATGAGGGTTTTAAATTTTTTTCAAAGTTACAGCCTAAAAATTATTTCTATATATGCCAGAGAGAACCAATTGGTTAAAGGTTACACGCATAGACTCTTCATCAACCTTTCTGGCAGTATTTCATTTCTCATTTCTCTCTCATTTTATTATTCTACTGCTTTTCTTGAACTTTAAGCTTCCTAATGTCACACTGGGTGTATTCTGTTGGGCTCCTACTTTGGAGCATGACTGTGCTCCAGGGGACAAGTGGGCCTTCACTGGCCCAAATGCATCCTTTGCATGCAGCAGGTTCATCTCCACAATACTTTCCATTTAATTACCTCAGCCCCATTCAGAGTCTGGTGCTGGGTGGTTCACTGCATGGGATTTGCAGATACATGATACCTTATGAGTCTGAGCCATGGCATACAGCATCAGTTCCTGCAGAGATTCTGTCTTTTTCTTGGGTGCATTATTCTTGTTTTATATTGTGGACCTGTGGGGTAAATGCGGCACATCCCGTGCAGAAGGCCTGCTGCCAGCAACGCTTCTGGGGCTGGTTTCAGTGCCCGGCAGGAGCTGGCGCACAGTCCCAGCCGCTCACCACGGATGGCTGGCGCAGTGGGCTCTGTTCCCACTCCACTCCTGCTCTGCTCCCGCTGAGCACACCAGCACGTGGGAGCTGCCATGCCAGGAGAGGCCGTGCCTTGGCTTTTCAGACCTGCGCTGCGCCACCACGACCAGATGCTCGCTGTCACTTAAGAAACCTTAAGTAACCAGAGAGTCAACAGAAAATGTTCTGTGAACAGAAAATGTTTGCTCTCTGTGCCTCAAACGCCCCTCTGTTCCTCTTCCTGCAGAGCAAAAACCAGCCCCATCGCAGGGGAGAGTACAATGTCTACAGCACCTTCCAGAGCCACGAGCCGGAGTTCGATTACCTGAAGAGTTTGGAGATAGAGGAGAAGATCAATAAGATACGATGGCTCCCGCAGCAAAACGCAGCCTATTTCCTGCTGTCCACCAACGGTAAGTGGCCATGGCTGCAGGCAGCCCCGACTGGCTGGGCACGCACCAGCGCTGCCGTCCCACCGCCTCACATCCCTGGGCCCCAGCAGCCAGACAGAGCCTTCTCTGTAGTGTTTCTTTGGGGAAAATGTGTGTTAAAAAATTGTCAACTCCTTTCAGGGTAACATGGGTGTCATGGGGGTGCAGGAACCTGGCCCGAACTGTCTGGCAGAGTACAAGGTTTTGTCCTTATTTCACGGCATCTCCTTCCTGCAAGGGAGGGAGTCTTTTCCCCCTGCTGACAACTTTTATTTTTTATTTTTTGGATCTTGGGAACTCTTTTTCTTTTTTAACTCTTTTTTTCTTCTAAAGAAAAACTGCAGCTGATTTGTTTCAATTTGCAGCTACGTTCAGCTCAGCAGTTCCATGTTATGTTCAGATAAATATCAAGAGGATCCAGGAATATTACTTGGGATGAATGGGACCTTAAGATGGATGTGACTTAATTACTTCAGGGGAAAAGGAGGGGTCTAATTATCTTCCATAACCAACTTACTTTGTATTATAGAATTGACTCTATTGATCATTGTAATAAAATTCAAAGACTTATTAAACTCATTTGGGGGGAGAATCATTGAAATGCAATGAAGATTAATTATAGAGCATAATGTTCTGTTAATTGAGTTTTTAAATAGTTTTTTGATTAACAGGGATATTATCTTTCCATTTAGGATGGTGCTTCATATGCTAGCAGGTTATCAAAATGATTCTTTTAGAAATACTCCCGTGTTGTGCTGTTTCTTTTTGTTCTTACTGTTAAACTAACATTATATGTAGAAACCCCCTGAAGTAAAGAAGGTTAATAAAAGCAGAATTAATGGCACTCTATTGGAATTGCCATGTAAAGGAGAAAATGAAGATGGATGATATGGTTGTGTATGAAACCTGGTGGAAGTGATGATAAACTACTTCTAGAGACTCTGCCAGGAGAGAGGAAGGAAAACATCATTATTCAGAATAAAACCACATGTTCCTGGGGCTCCTTCCCCAGGGGGCTTCATGGCATGGGGTGGATGGGATGCCAGGAGGGGATGGGGAGCTGCGGGAGTGGGCATTTGGCGCTGCCTTCAGTCCATAGTAAATGCTGGGGTCTGTGCAGTTCCTGGGTGAGGAAGGTCAGACTGACTCTGGAGTGCGTTACAGGCGCCATTTCACCTCCTTGGGGAGCCTTCACGGACCGCTTACCTCCGCATGTGCTTTGGTCCTTCGTGGTGCTGTTGTACCAGCCAGGTTGCTGGAACCCCGGGCCGCCCGTTGCTCTGCTCCACTCGTTGCACGCTGGATTTCTGCATGAGCTCCACTGGAAGCAAAATTATTTACCTTGTGGCACCCTGTGCCTCATGAGATTTAAAGCTGTGCAGAGCTTCCAGTGCCTGCTGCCAGCACGGGCACTGCTGTCCCCCCTACACCGGCCGGGTGACCCCAGCTGGAGCCAGCCGCAGCTGTCCCCGTCCCGCCTTTCGTGTTTGCTGAGGGGCTGGCAGGGCCGGCACAGGGCTGGGGGTGGAAGGCAGCGCCTCGGCGCTGAGGGTCAGCGGGGTTGGCCAGGGGTGTTCGCAGCACGAGGTCAAAGAGAAGGAGAAACAGAGCAGCTAGCAGGGGCAGAACGAGGAGACCTGCTGCATCCTTGGTATTTAACATATTTCTAGTTACTAGAAGATAAATTAATTTGGAAATTACTCTCAAAAAGTTACCAGTGGCTCCTGGATAATTGCTGTACGAGCTACATGGTACACGGGAGTCTGCTCTCGACTGGCTTTCCAGTGGGTGTGCAGGTGTGGGGAGGGGTGCATGTCCATGTGTGTGTGCTTGAGCGTGCGACGTGCACGTCAGCGGCAGGGAGGAGCAGAGCATCTGTGTGTGGTGCTGGCCCATTGCTGGGACTTTGGGTTCAGCCTCTCTGTGCTGCCTGAGCTGCCCCATCCTGGTACCAGCACCTCGTCACCTCTTCTGGGGTAACTCGGCCCTGTCACTCGATACATCGAATGACAACATTCAGGGCATGACCTCTGAGGCTCTGAGCCCTGGGAAATCACTTCTCCTATTATTTCTCTGGTAATCAAATAGTTCCTTTCTGTTGTTCATCCTTCCCCTATGTCTGGAATAAATGCACCAGCAGTTGTCTGGCAGGAACAGGAAAACCAGGGCTCTGGGGAAGTGCTGTTGTGACAGGTCCATCTTCTGAAACTACTTCCTGCAAGTTGCAGGTGGGGATGCAACAGACTTTTCACTGTTAAACCAGCTGGTGTGGCCTTGGCATGTCCAGCGGCAGGCAGCGTGGGGAGCAGCCGGGCGTAACGCTCTCCTCTCTCCTGGTCCCCAGATAAGACTGTGAAGCTATGGAAAGTCAGCGAGCGGGACAAGAGGCCAGAGGGATACAATCTCAAGGATGAGGATGGCCGTCTCCGAGACCCCTCCATGATCACCATGCTACGGGTGAGTGTGGGGAGACCAAGACCCTCAAGGAACCTTTCTCTTTGGGGTCTTGGGTGAAAATTGCTGTCGGTGTCACCTGCGTGTTGCAGTACCGGTAATGCTGGCATACATGGTGGGTTGATGTTGGAGGGCGGGGGGATGCTCCTTGTTTCGGGGGCCGGTGCTTTGGCTGGGGTGGGGGGGCAGAGGGGGGCCTGCCGTTGGAGCAGTGCCCAGGCTGTGCCCGCTCTGGGCAGGCGTGCCGTGAAGCACTGCGTTTCGTCTCATGTCCGCACCCCACCGCCACGGTGCTGCTGCTGCACTGCCCTGCATACCCGTCCTGGCGAGGCGGCAGTTAATGAGCTCTCCCTTCTTCATGTGTTCAGAAGCGCAAGTTCTGCTTTGGGAGCATAAGTGCTTTCTCTAAATGAGTTTTCCTCCCAGCCTAAGGAGATTAAAACTGGCCTCCCCAATCAAATGTAAACACCTAAGGCTACGTTTTCCATTTACTGCAAGGGGGGTGGATGCACAGACCCCATTAACACAGCTGCCTCTGCGCCCCAGGAGCGCGGCCGTCCGCGGCAGTGCCTGTCGGCTGGGCATCGCTTTGCCATCGTGGGACCTGACTGTGCCTGGCCAGCAGTGCCAGCAAATTTGCTCTTCCCCTAGTGCTGCCCTGGGATAGCTGTTTATGATCTTTAATTTGCATATAAAGAGCAGCACTGGCCCAAGGCAGCGTGCAGCCTGTTAATTCCGTCAGAGCTCGTCCCGGGAGCTCTGGCAGGGCTGACACTGGGTACAGGCAGCGAGGACAGGCAGCACTGGAGACCTTGAGTGTGTGGGCTCCAGCAGTGAGTGGGGTGCCCCTCTGCAAATGGGGAGAAGACATGCTCCCCTCCACTTGAGCAGAAACAGGCAGTAATTCCTTTAATAGGTCTAGAAATGCCAAGTATGCAGGAATTTTGTCATGACATTAATCAGACCAGACCAGCTTGTAATTTATTAACGTCCCATCAGAATCTGCATTTTGAGTACTTGGGGGTTTTATACTTATACATATAAAATTGTTCCTATGATTACCCTTGGCTCACTTTTATGGCTTCCAGTTCCATTGCAGATAAAGCCATTGAGAACCCCAGACAGGTAGTTAAATCTCATCTCCGTACTGAGTTGCTCCTGGTGGCTGGTAGTCATTCTTCTTCACAGAGCAGGAAAACATTTTATTTCATGTATGTGCATCTGCTGTCATATTTCAGGCAGCATTTCCAGCCTCATATGCTGTTATGTAGACAGACAGACAAGAAGAGTTGGTCTGGATGTCGGTGCTGGGGTTATCAGCCCTCTGCAGGACTAGGAGGCAGGTTTTGAAAAGATGGCAGTGCTGAGGGGTGTTACTCCAGTTAGTGCTTCCTAAACGCATTGGAAAAGCTGACTGAGGAGACGCAGGCCACTGTTTTGCCTAGATCTGCCAAAGCGGTGCCCGTGACGAGCTCTGCTGCAGGCAGCTGTCAGTGTCGGTCTTGTGCCCTGGGGCCTCCTGAGCACCCCAACACACTGTTGGAAACCATGCAAAACAGCAAATGCAAGGTCAGCGTTCACAAGGGAGCAATTTTTTAATATTGATTTATTTTTATTTCTAGTGTATTCTTTAAGAACATTGAGTTTCTGGGGGAAGTGAAGCAAGAGGCCAGAATACATGTGATGTGTATTTCTTTTCCAATGCAAATTGTATTAAAACTGCCAAAATATCAATGTAACCTGCCCGGACCCGCTGGTGGGTTCCCCCCTGCCTAGGCGAGGCCACGAGGAGCACGGTGGGTGGCCCTGACCATGTGGCACTGCGTCCTCTCGTGAGTGTGGTGCCAGCTCTGCCGCCTCCCCACAGCACTGCTCACATCAGGTTTGCAGTGCTCCTTGTGCCTGGGCCTAACACTGTCATTTAGCTGCTGCTCCTCCTTTCCTTACCTGTGTTAGAGATGCTGGGGTGGGAAGACCAGTCAGCCCCTGTGTGTTCGCTTGGGGGTGGGCGCAGGGTGGATGCAGGAGTGCCAAGCTGGCAATGTGGGCTCCCATCCTGGACCGGCCTCTGCGCTCCCGTGGCTATTCCCGCTGTGCCGGCGGGAAGCGGCTGTCAATCGATCAGGACCCGCAGTGAGGGTAATGATGCCTCAGTGGGGTGCACAGGCCACATGGTTATGAAAATAAATAAATAATCATCGTGCTTATCTTTGCAATTGATTGTTGGTGTGAGCTGATTGTGTTTGACCGCATCCTGGTGCCTGAATTGCCAACCGCAGGGCTGAAGCAGAGCCAAAAATCAACCCGGGTGTTTTTCCAAGTGCTCAACCTGAAGTTACACTACCGAGCCTGTCCATCACTGCTGGTGCCCAGCGGGGCGTCCTCGAGGAGGGGCAGGGATGCAGAAGTGCTGCCAGCATGGCCGATGCCGGGTCCAGCCCTGGGCAGTGGGGTGCCGGGGATTTCCCGAGGGCATGGGCCAGCCCCACAGCATCCTGGGGCTGTGCACGGGATGAGGGCAGTGAGCCCGTCCCACCGGGCACCCACCTGCCCAATCCCTGCTCGCCCCAGGAGTGTCCCTGCGCTGCTGGGGGTGGGTGGAAGTAGCAGCGGTTTCTGGAGGTTGTCAGGGGAGGAGGAATTTGTGATATTTTTTTTTCCCTGTAGAAAGTCATACTGAAATATCCGAGAACTGGACACTATTTATTGGAGCTCGCTGTCTGCCTCAAAAGTTTCAGCCTTCATTTTGCTTTCAGTCCATTTATTCCTGGTAGCAGCTTGATGCCGTATGGCTGGAGGAGTTTGCTACTTGCGTGTCTTCCATTGTGCTATGAGATAAGGCGCTGTGATTCCCCGCTCTCCGTCAAGCAGCCCCGGGGGAATGCGCAGCTCCTGCTTCACAGCAACAGGAAAAGGTAAAACACCATCTAAGTGCTCAGCGTTATGGTTATTAGTACCTGCCTGCACAACGCCTGCTGTCCCTGAGGATGGAAGATCGAGGAGTCTTCTGCCAGACGCAGTTTGATCTAATGTTTTGATGATTTTACTTAGGCAGATATTTACATAGCAGTAACCCTTTTGCCGCAGCTTGGTGTATCTTTGACGTTTAATTGTCCTGTGATGCTTGTGCTTTGGAGTAAAGCCTCATCCATCCACAGTTTAATTTTTGACCACAGTCAAGTGAAAAAGGGTTTTAAAACCACCTTGCTGCAGTCATCTCTTATCCATTCATTGTAATGGTTTAAATGTACTTGATGAGCATTGTTCTCTGAGGAATTCCTAACCCACATAGTGCGAAAGGAATATCTAACTATGCTCAGACTATAAAGTAAGCTTTCTGCTGTCATTAAAAGAGCTCTGCTTATTTGGATAGCCCCTAGTCTAATAACTACAGCTCTTCGGCCTCGTTTAACAGCCTCTGCCAGCTCCTGAGTGCCGCTCGGTGCACAGCCGTACCTATGCTGTGGGATGTGTGCAGGAAATAATTAACACAAATAATATCCAGGGCTTAAATCTCTTTAAATAGAGAACGTGTTTGCTTTGATCCCGCACAGCACAGTCAGACTGCAGTGAAGCACCAGTGTGCATCCTCCCACCGGTAACGTTCTCCCGCAGGAGGAGGAGGCTGCAGACACCCAGGTGCTGCGCGCGACAAGGTGCTGTCCCTGCATTTGATGAGCAAAACTGGGGGAGCTGGTGGGGGAAGGACAGCTCCTGGGCCTCCCTTCGTGAAAGAGAGGGTCTGATCTTTACATTGTGAAGCAGAAGCAGTCTGTGCTGCCAGCGGCACGTAACGCCTGAGCTCCAAGTGCCATGGGGATGGCCTTGTGGCTCCCCAGTGTGCCAGGTGGAGGCCACTGCTGAAGGATGTTCTTGCGTCAGGCACTGTACATTCTCAAGCCAGGCTGGGATTTCTTATTCCAACAGGGGCCCTGCTCCTGGGCTACATCTGCGGGGGGGAGAGCAGCTGGGTCTGGTGGGGGCTCTCAGGAGGGGCTGCTGCTGCCTCCTCTCCTCTCTCCCTCTCATCTCTTCCTCTCCCCTCCCTCTCCTCTACCATTTGAGAAAAACTTACCCTGCTCTGGGCAGCTGATCTCTGCCCCAAGCACTTTAAAATGTTGGTAACTAAGGAAGCACCCTGCAAACTGGCTGGTGCGTGACTAAGGAGCCCAGGGACCGGTTGCCCTGGGCAAGCAGGGTCGTGTCTCGCCTTGTTACTAATGACTCAGGAGATAGATAGCTGCTACTAATGACTCAGAAGATAGATAGCTGCGGTACAGGGGGTGGTTTTCTGTGACCTCCACCAGATACCTCCCTGGGTCAGGCGTGACCCTCCCAGGCCGCGTGACATGGGTGCTATGAGCAGGTGCATCAACGTGCCTGGTTCTTGGTTTTGTGGCTGTCACAAAGCGCTCTCTGATTAAGACCTACCACTTCACACTCTCAGTTCCAGCAAAATCCACCATTAATTCTGTTTTAGATCTCCCGTTTTGCCAAAGCACTCAGATTTCTTGGTGCCTGGGTGTAGTTTCCTGGGGAGGCTGTGTTCCCACCCCATCCAGTGCACCCGTGGGCAGCCCCAGAGCAGGGCTGTGTGACAGGAGAGGGAAAGGGATGGGGGATGCTTCAGAGAAGGACTCTGTGCAGCTGTGTTTCTGCCCCAGCAAAACCATTTGTCTGTCTTTTCATTGAATGCATTCTCCAAAACATTATCATTTAAATGACAAAGTAATGTGAAACATTCGGCTTTTTTTGGCTATAAAATGCACATGGCAGAACTAATCAATTTCAAATGATCATCATCAAACCATTGCCACAGAAAT
>KL264236.1:0-15298 GCA_000699545.1 Podiceps cristatus | reverse complement strand
CTATTCCACCATTTTAAGGAAAAGAGCTGGCTATTGCACCTCACTTGAGGAAAGATTTTGATAGTGAATCTTCACTGGGAAAGGTACCTTCCTGATCTCTGGGGTTAATGTTAGAGCCACAGGCAGATGAGTGGGCCGTTAACTATACCCTGGCTTGATGTTAAGCTAACTGTGGAAAACTGAGACATAACATGAGAAATTGCTGACAGAAGTTATAGATAATCCGAGGAAAGGTGGCTGGACCTCAAAGGCAGTGAAGGAATTATGGGAGAAACAACTAAACTCCACAGGCTATTGGAAGGGGGTATTGGGAATCCTTAGGGGAGCACAGTCTTGTGAGGCTCAAAACACCTACATAGCCATAGCAGTAATACCATATTAATGCCATATGTGGGTATAGGTGTCATAAATCTGGGACCAAAGTAATTAGGTTGTTTACTTGGGAGAAGACTGGGGCTGAGAAAGGAAGGTACAAGGACATGAAGAAGGACAGCCAGATAATGCAAATCTTGTGGCCAGGGCTGTCATGGGGTACTAGTCAAGCAACCATGTGCTTATTTATTGCAGCTGGAACAGGTCAATAAACCATAAGAGCTGAGCCTGCTTTTTTTTTTTTTTTTTTTTTTAGTCAGGAGAGCTGGGGTGGAAGCGGTGGGGGACTGCTGCCCCTTAGTAGCAAGTTTACACCTAGACAGGAGCAAGCATCTTGGTGTCACTGTGCTGGTGCTGCCAGTTCCAGACCATCAGCTACCCACCACTTCATAACATTTAAGCATATTTCTGTGAGATCAGTGTTAAATGGTGTCATCTTCTCAGTATATCCTGCTGCATCATTTAGATAGCTCCCATCTATGCATAAATGCATCAACTAGTAAATCCTTCCTTCTCCCCTGTCTCTGGCTTTCAGACATTTCATTAAGCTGTGACTTTATTCCATGCATTATACCAAGAATCCTGCCATCTGATCCTCACTTATGATCCTACTAACAGGACTTCAAGCAAAAGTTAAGTGCTTGCAAGCACAGCGCTATAGAATATCCACTTTCTGGACAATCAAAACAAAAGGAGCCCATGGTTGCTGGAAGGTGTTGAGTCTCTCCTAGAACCTCCAGTAAAAAATAACTAGGTGTGATCACTGACTTCTGGTATACATTGTTCCTGCTCTGTGTACCATCTCCATACCACTTCTCCACAGCTGAACCTTCACTGCGGTGTTTCACCCTACCAGTTAGTTCACTTTTTACTTCTGCCCCTCCTTGGTGAGCCTGCAAGGACAGGAGCCTTCCTGCCCTGCCTTCACGGACCACAACCTATCATTGGACACAACAGACTTTATTGCAGCCTCTGTGACTAGCTCTCACTAAACCTTAGGGGCTACCAACAGTTTTATGTAAATCACGGACAATTTAGCATGAGTTTCCTAGGTCATGTTGCACATCCCACAACTTCAATCTTTTCCTCAACCCCACCTATGGTAGATTTTCTTTTTTACCAAACTATCCTCTCTCAGCACTAATGATAATAAATGTGTGGTATAGGGACTATATCACTATATGTAAATGATAAATAATAATAACTTCATAGACCAAACTATGTTTCTAGGTTGGCTCCTGGAAAATTATTTGGAAATGAGTAAAGTGTTACTCACGATAGTCCTTAAAGTTACTGCAAGCATCTTCTGTGGAATAGTGTAAAATACTATGAGAGGGTTCTGTAAGGAATATGGATGTAGAACAATGCAGTTAGGTTTTCCAACATCCAATCTTAAATTGTTGGGTTTTGGACAGGTGTCAGTCTTTTAAAGAATTATGTGCATGATTATCTTCAGGTAAGAGTATTCTTACCAGAGGCATAAAAATTAGTCTACCGGCTTTTCTATGAAAATAAAACCAAAATATCTTCTCAAACAAATAAATTAGAAAAGCTGGATACTCCTATTCTTGAAAGGCCTAATCCAATAGAAAAAAAAAAAAATAAAATAATTCTACATGCCAGCCAATTATCTAGGTGTCAGCATATACATAGGTTGTCTGCCTGCCCAAAATGAAACCAAATATGAGCACATGCTTCACTATTCCCATTACATACTTCTTGTAGAAGTACTACACACAGTCCAGTGCTGTACCAAATCAAATTCAGAGGCTGCACACACTGTAAAACTTCAACAAAAATATTTGACTGAGAATAAATAACACATTCCTTAAAGTAGACTAGTTTTGTAAGGTGACTCTTGTTAGCTGGGATTGTTTATAAGGTAATGAAGCTACAGAAATCTGGCTATCATACTGTGATTTTCTGAATGTATATCCTTCCATAGGATTCAATTTCATTTGGTTAAACTTTTAATTGAGCTGTAAAAGGGTGGGCATAATTTATTTGTGTACTGATTGGACAGTGTGTTTTTATTCTTTCATTATGGACACAGTAAATCTCATTGTTAGCTCTAGGGGTTTTTTTGTGTGTGTGATAATTTAAAGAGCTTCTGAGTTTATTTTTTAGACAAATGAAGTAAAAATATTGTCTTGGCAAAATTTATACTTATTTAATACATTTGCAATATATATTTATTTGGTATATATATATATTTATTTGCAATATATATTACCCCTACATAGAGTATCTGTGTCCAAGTAATAGCTCCATCTGCTGAAATGTCCTTCTAAGATGTTTAATAAACTATACCGAACAAATAACTACAAAGGTAAATAATGAGATGGAAGGAAATTATGTGCTGCGTATTGTTGGCTCCTTTTCTTATGCAGACTATATTTACCAAGATTGTTTTTATAAAAAGTTCATTATACAAAATCAGTTATTATTACCAAATTATCCACCCATGATATCATAACTTGTGCTTTAGTAATATATTTATGTGGTTACCCCTAAAAAGATGCCGAAATTAGACACTGTAGGATAGTCTGCTTCCCCGAAGTGTGCAATATTAAGCATAGCTTTCTTTAAAGATTTTGGTTGAGTGTTTTTTCTACTGCAAAATGCAGAAGTGAGGTTAGCGAGTTAAGGGCACTGCATCAAGAGCTGATTAATAGCCTCTGAGTGAGTGAATATGTGTCTGCCATCCTACAGCAAAGGCCATATGTTACACTATCACTTTCATTCCAAACTGCATCTTAGCCCAGTGACAAGAATAATTTCTGACAAGCAAGGAAATCATCTAATACAAGAGATACCATAATTTGCAACAGCAGAATTGCTGAATGACCTATGGACCTAAGACTTCTCTTAGGCAATGTACTAAGGCTTCATCTAATAGTGCCAGTGTTTGTCATCTCCAAAAGGAGCTGAAGAAAATGTCATTCAAAGTCAGTACTTCAGAGTGCTGATTGCAAGATGTAAATTAATGTAGCATCTTCTAGATGAAATAAGCTTGTGCTAGATATCTAAGAGGCACAATAAATGATGAAAATTGCTTTCACTGCAGAAATAATAATGTGTTGGAGAGACTGTTAGAAACAGTATTACTTTTAGAACTAAACTACAAATTTTAAGATGTCAATATGTTGTTTGAAGCAAGGAAGGTCTGTCTACCCTAATATGCATACAAACTGTTTGTTTTACTTTTAAATCATATTAGTTAAAATAATAAATTTTATTTCTGAGTGTATGGTTCTTCAGATAAGTCACTTTGTTACCATATTGCTTTTTTTCACAAGTGACATAATACTAAATTTAAAAAATCAAATGGAATTAATAATTGTATGTTTTTAAAACATTACCAGCTGAAAACTGATCAGAGAAGCTTAAGTTCTGCTTACTGTAGTGAATGTAGTCACTATATTCACAGCAACAGTATCTGAAATTGAAAGAGACAGGAAAGATATTTTGGGAACTGGTGTTTGGCTAAACTCAGAAACTAAGTAGAGAATTCTAAGCCATTTGCACTAAGTTAACCCAATAGTTTGGTTCTAGCCCTTTTGTAACATCAATTTGTCTTGAATGCTTGACAGCACCTTTGCTATTTAGGTCAAAAAATCTGTCAAGGACTTTGGCATTTCTCTTCCAGGCTTCTCTGGAAAGACAGACATTAAAACTATGGAGAACTAACCAGAATTTCTATAACCTGCTAACCTGTATTACATGTATCTCAACAAATATTTTACATAGACTAGCTGATTCTGAAAGTAGTGAGAATGTCATGATTAGAACCAGATTTTTTTGATCAGAATAAGGAATATTTAAAAAAAAAATGGTTTTACTCATTTTATCTATTAGATATATTTATAAATATGTGCAGGAATCCCAGTGTCTCTAACAAGTCACAGGCTAATTCAAATTTTACAAACCTTTGAAGAAAATATACATGCACAAGACCATTACTTCCATTTACCTCCTCTTTCTCACTTCCCCATCATTTTGTGTTGTAAAAAATAAAGATGTTATTTGTATCTAAAGTAGAAAAGATTCAGATCCAGGAAGCATTTATTCCTGTTTTTATTGTTGAAAACTGAAGGGACAGTGATGGCAAGAAGGGAAAGGAAAACGGTCTACTGGAATCCTCCATCCTGAGTTGAATCCCCAGGTTCCACATCATTCACAGTTGCTACTCCACCAAAGGGAAGCACACTTTTCAGGATGATAGGAAACTGTGTAAATTAGCTAAGCATTTGTTAAAAATAATCCAACAGATTTAAGAGGCTGACTGGAGAGAGGAAGGCATCTGCTTATAGCCAGTTAGGAGCTTCCATCTGTGTATCATCCTGTTTCTCTGAGTCTGTACTTGTCTCTGCCATGTGTGAAGCCAGAGCAGGTGTGCTATTCCCTGAACAGCTCTAGGGGCTGTGATATATGGGATTTGCCTTCAAAGCCAAGTTCTGCTTGATTTGGAGATGGAACTTTCACTATTTCTTAGTCAATTGCTATACAGGAGATATCCTGACAAGACTTCTGTACCATTGCACGTGGCTTGCTGTTCAGGGATTTCTGCAAATACCAAGTAGCAAAACTTTTCAGTGTTGCATGAGACCAAGATGCCTATGGCTTAAGGGGGCAGCCTAGGCTGATCTTCAGTATGTACGCAGTGGATGAATTCCCGCAAGTATGTTTGAAGAGCTGGACTTCATATGTACTCCAATTCAGTTCCCAGCCGTAAAACAGAATGTAACACTTCTCTGCTTAGCTCACAAGACCATTCTTAGGATAAATTAAGCATTGTAACTCATGTTGCAATCAAAAGTAAAGTGTTTCAGTGCCGATCAATAAAGGCTGAATAAACCAGAATCTATAGCCCCTGAATTCATCGACAATGCAGTGCTTAGAGAATGCTAAATGCTTAGAGGGTGCAGGACTACCGCTCCAAGCAAGAAGCCAATTGTAATAGCTCCCAGAGAAAAGTTGTAGACAGAAAGCATCTTGAATTTTGCCTGGCCCTGAACTCTTTTGTGCTCTTTCTGCACTGTACACACAGGATCAAGAAAACAGCTTCTACATGGAGCACTTGCCTTAAAGGTGGGAGACATGATACTTCTAAATCAAGTATCTTACCTGCAAGGCCCCAGACTCATGAAATCATCAATCTGACTGCTAGAGCTAGCATGGCCAGCCTAACCCGTGGAAAATTTATATGGTTAATCAACATTGCTACAAGGCAAAATACATAAAAAGCTTTTGGAAAGGGAACTTTTCCCTGGAATTTTTGTCCCAGGAAGGGTGGGAATCATGCTCACCTTTTTCCTGCAAGATGGCTACTGACCCCTATCTGATATTAGTAAGGCTCCTTCAGAAAACATGTTGGCTTGTAGGTCACATTTACACTTTACATCTTTAATAATCTAAATTAAATTGACAATAGTGTTGGTACATTTCTAGTCTGTAGAGGAAATATCCTTCAAAAATGCTTTCTCTGTTTAAATACCTTTCATCAGACTTCATGAATGCAGAATGCAGAGAAAAAAGCCTATATTGAGAAATGATTATATTTAACTTTCTATCATAGATATGCCCAATGAAGCAGCATGAAGGATCTTATTACTATACCAAAATAACAAATTTCCTAAGAGAGTTCTCTAATTTCATATTAGCTTTTTCTCCCTCTGAAACACAGTGATTACTGCACCGAGTAATACGTAAAAATGGAAAAACCAACAGGCTTCATCAGTTTCAAAGGAATCAGCATTACTGGTGTTCCAAGCTGGAAAAATAAGTGTCAGCAATGACATTCAGTAGGATAGGAAAAGTATATATTTTATATGCACCTAATATTTATGTACTGCACAACTTCTTTTCAGATTATCTGTGTTTTCCTTGAATAAAAAGAATTTCTTTTTGTATTTTGTCTTCAAAAAACAGCCTGTAGTTAGTTTTCATCTCATCTGTAATTCTGAGTTTCTGTGCCATCAGCTAAAGTAATAAACATTTCTGCCTAAAAGCATATTTTAAAGAGAATCTTCTCAAAATTCGTACCTTTAATTTACAAAAGCATTGTTGAGGGTTTAAATAAATCTTCCCCTCATTTGAGTGGTAGTTGTATGGATGAATTCACAAACAATTCTTGAAAAATACATAAACCAACAGCTTTGCAGAGAAAAAATAAACAAACAAACAAACAAAAACAAAACCCAAACTAGACCAAACCAAAAAAAACAACAACAAAAGGGAATATATGTAAAGCAGATAAGTTTCTTGAAACAGGAAACTCACTTGTTCCTCAAGGCATGGCAAACATTACTTTAAAACTCATTTGTTCACTCTTTTCCAAAACCAAGAATAAATAAAATTGTTATATTTAAGGCAGTTTATCTAAGTCTATGTTGATGAATGATACATCTGCAAGAAAAAAACATCTTTCAGTCACCTGGAACAAAGTTAATTTAGTAGAGCTAAGTAGAAATTGGAATTTCTACTTGACTTTTTTTTGCTTCAAATCGAGAGAAAATGCTGAACTATTAAGGTGATGAAACAAAAACACTGTGAAAAATCTTACTTTATTTATGACTGCTATGATGCACTGTACTTTTTAGCCAGAATTCTTTAGATCACATGAAATGTAGTATGTCTTGGCAGCAGAGAATGGGGGCATTTGGTATCCTCATGGTCTTTTGATTGGGTGATACCTATAAACAAATTTAATTAACTGGGGGAAAAAACCCAACCCAACCCAACTCAAAAAACACAACCAAACAAACAGCTGAGCAATACAGTTTGGAGAATGCTTATTTCCATTCAGCTACATGTATTAGGAGTAAGCCTATGTTGTACTATGGTAAACTGAAGCAGCACATCTTCAAATGGTTATTTTTCATTGTATTTGATTTGGTTAAGTCAACTCTTTTCATGGGAGATGTCTGCATCCTGCGTTGAGGTATATTTTCCTAATAAAAAAATGTTCCTTTTCAATTTTTGTGATGGATGAAGTAGCATTCCTTAAATCATGACAGCTTTAAAGGAACCTATTCTACGTCACATCAAAAGAAACTAGGAGGATGCACACATTGTCTACAATCAGCTGACAGTTGGTAAACCCTAGTTGGAAACTAGAAATCTAGCTGGAAACTTCTTGAAGTGCTCTGAATGTCTTAAATTGATCCAGTCACAAGCAAGAGTAGCTGCATAGGAATTTTGATCAGACTAAATAAAGCCATTTAATTAAACAATTGAAACATGTTCAGAAAATTAAAAGGCAAGAATGAGCACATATATCTTTGAGGCCTTAGGTGGAAAAAAGTAGGAATTTATTGTGACATTCCTCACAGACAAATTAAAATTTTATTTTCAGTATTTTTAGTACTATTAACATATTGGTTACAGAGATGTTTTTTAACATGAGATATGCTGGCCTTTTTCAAGAAAATGGTCAACATAAAGTATTCTGAGTACAAAAAACTAGTTTGTGACTGGAACTGTGGGAATATTCACACACAAGTTGTAAGTCTTAATTGTTCTGCCTAAATGTGGTATCTTAATTATTTCTTATTAAAAGTATATATAGAGATTATAGTTTTGATGGAAATGAAGAAATCTGACAAAACTGAACACAATTCTGTTTTTACTACCAAAATGATAATAACATATCGGATGCATCAGAGCAGCAATGATCTACATTTCCTTTGGCCTTAGGTAATCTAACCAAACAGGAAAAGTTATCATTCTTACTTGTACAAGTTTTAGACAAGTACAAAAAATGAGCTACAGAAAGTGCCTAGTGTTACAGAATCAGGGCCCCAGAAACTGATCAAGCTCATTGTCATTAATGGAAAGATCTTACTGATTTGAGAGAACTTTGCATTAGTGTTACAGAATCTGATTCTTTGCACCTTAAATGAAGTGATTCCTCACAAAGGAGAATAACAGTGCAGTTACGCCTAGAGTGTTCAAAAGTCTAAAATGTGTAAGCATTGCTTTTGTACCTTTGCTAGCTGTCTAAAGAGATTAAAAAGATCTTCAGTGGCAGGCATAAATAGTCAAAGTAGTTGAAAGTTAAGCTATGTTGCTGACTCATCCACAGGTTTAGCTTTGTTACAAAAAATGGCTATAATTGTTTAACTAATATATCTCTTCTGACTTGCATTTCCTGGCCATGCCATTAATCATGGCTGTTCACAATCTTATTTTAACAACACTCATTTCAGCTCTGTAAGTTTATAGATCTGTTAGTTGGAAAGATTCCACATTGAGAAGATCTATTAATAAATTCAAAGATTATTTGAATAGAATATGGATGAATATTCTGTTGCACCGATATTCTTGTGCTTTATATTAATCAGAATTTAATTACAAGTTAAGGTCAGATATAGGCAGAGTAGTCCAGAAGGTATTTAGTACACTATATGCATTATTTTGAGTCACACACAGCGTGATATGAGATAATTAACATTTAATTGTTAGTTTATCACACTCTAGAGTCAAGTAAACACCTATATTTTCAGTGTTCATGCTGGTTTGCAGTTAAGATGAGTTTTGTGGTACTGCATTGAAAGCAGCTATTGTGGCTTGCAAAACAAATAGCTTTTAGCATTCAGTATTCAAAAATTATAGCAGGAAAATTGTGTTCCTAGTCATCAGAGTATTTTCATGTTTTACAAGTCAGAAAAATTGTTTCTGACCTTTTCTGGATAATGATGTCCCAACATTTGACCACGTCATAGGAAACCATTAAATCCTTCACAGTTAGTGAAGGAAATGTTTTAGTGGTGTCTTCAGAGAAATCCAGCTGCACCATGATCTTAACTTTCTGTATTTTTTCTTTCCTTATGTACTGAACTCTTAGAAAAATAGGAAATGTTTTGCATGACGGTCAGAGTATTTCTAATCAATAATAATTTATACAAGTTCAGCTATAAGAAAAATATTTTCTTATCCACATTGCTGTTTTTCCTATATTCAGCTGTAGAGCTGCCTGTGAGTGAGATAAGTTTTTGTGCAGACTTTTGAATTATGGAGGGAGAAGATCTATTTTCATCCTAACTCTTGCAGGGACCATATATACAGAAATCTGTAGTAAACCTAATCTTTCATTGTCTTGCTATATTGAAATAAAACATTTTAAAGCTAATTTTCTTCTAATTTAGAATGCTATCAAACTCTTCTAGAGGAAAGGTAATCTTACAGTGGATCTAAAATACATGAAGTGTTATTCCTGATTGTACCAGTTATCTTGTCATGGAATAATTGCATAAGAGCAGGTGGTCAGGGTGGAAACATGATTTCTAACTGGCAAAACTTTTCAAGATATGGAAATCTTTTCTCATGTGAAGTCAATATGAGAAGTCAATTAAGAGTAAAAAAATAATAACCCAGTCATTGAGGTGTTTCTTCAGATATTGCTTAAAAGTTTTCTTCCAGTTTTAGTTATTTACATTCATTTGTTAAAATATAATCAGCTTAAATCTTCAAATGCAAAGTTGTCTTTACAGTAAAACTGGATGCTTTGTTTTGAAGAGAGCAAAATAAAAGTGGTTTACATGAGAAATAGCAGCCTGTTATTCTGACAAGCTTTGAATTATCATTGGTTCAGACAGCCCTCTTTGGAGGATATTTAGTCACCGAAAAAATCCTTCACATAAATCCACAAAATTCTTTCACTGTTCTTTGCAAAGTGAGAATAATGTTTAAATTAATTCTGGTACCTGTTTGAGAAGAACAACTTTTCTCCTGAAGGAAGGCCTGTGTGGAAATTGTGAAGGTTAGACTGATAGCTCTTTGCTAGAGCAGGGCATAACAATATATCATCTGTCTCTAATTTGCCATGGTATTGTAATGATTCTTTATCACATACAGCTTCCTTTACATTTTAGATGAGCTCTTTGAAGAATGTACAAAACTTAATTGGACAACTCTCTTTTGTGTTACAGTTAGTCTGGTTAGGTTCTACATGGGTCAATCAATTACTCTAGATCCTAAATGAGCAAAATTAATACTACTTCCTGCAAAGTAGAGGTAAAATCTTTCCTTTTACTTGCATTTAATTTTGCAATATTAACAAAAGTAGTGAGAAAAGTACTCTAAGGAAATTGCTTTTTATTAAGAAGTAATGTCCGGAGAGACCAATGACCAGATACATTAATCTTGTGACAAGAAGCAACTTTCAACATTTATTACAGTTTACTTGGGTCCTCAACAACCATAACTCAATAAAAAAATACTTGTAATGCAGAAAATTGGCTGATGAGGCAGAATGTCATATCATTCTGTTCATGGTTTATCAAAGGGTCAGAAAGAGCATGCAATATATAAACACCATAAAATATTTTTCAGGACAGTTTTATGTATCTTAGAGTCAACAATGAAAAAACATAAACCACTTCATTTAAAATTTAAGACTATATGGAAAATGTTTAAATTAATACAAATTTTTGTATATTAAATGAATTTTACTCTGAAGTATAAAGTTATTGATTGTGCTTGGATGGTGAAAACAGTTTTATTTCCTCCCACATAAACCTCTCCAAATTTCTATTTGATTTCTTAATTGAATGCAAAACTGAAATATGTTATTAAATAGGTAGACCTGTAAGGTAAGTTTCAATTCATCTAGCTCTCATCCATACTTTTCATTTTCAGGACCATAAACCACTATTATTCTAGTAAACTCTCAAAATTAATTAAAATTGTTGTGATTTTTTTTGATAGTTTTACGCATATTATTCTTGTTATTTTCATTTTGTAAAGGGAAAGTAAGAAACACAAGTATATATTTATCTGTTTATTACATAGAGAAATTTAGAAATTAAGGTAGAAAACTACCAAACTGGAAGCAGTAAGAGACAAAAAAGAGGGGATATGAAAGAGCCCTTGTCATGGTTTAACCCCGAATGGTAACCGGACCATGCACCCCTCCTCAGTGGGGTGAAGAGGAGAATTGGAGAAACCAAGCTCACAGGTTGAGATAAAAACATTTTACCAGGACAGCAAAGGAAAGGATAAAAATACAGTGATTATAATAATAACGTATAAGGATAATAGAATATATAAAATGAACAATGCACAATTTCTCACCACCCGAGGACCGACATGGCCTGCCCCGAGCAGCAGTCAGGGAGCCGGGATATTCCCCCGCAGCCATCCCAGAACAGCCAGTTCCAGAGAGAGCGTGAGGGAACAGACAGATGAACAAACAGGCCCAAACGAAATAAAGTAAAAATAAGATAACAAGAAGGGAACATGAAGAGAAAACAAACTGAACAAGGAACCAGAGCAAGGGGGCAATGCCTGACCCTCACTCACACCGGCCATGCCGTCTATGGCATGGAACACTCTCTTTGGCCAGTTTGGATCAACTACTCTGGCCGTGCCCCTCCCAGGTGTTTGCACCTGCACATCAGCAAAGCTGGGAAACTGCAAGATGTCCTTGATCGTTCAGCAGCAACAAACACCAGCAGCGTGCTGGCACCATTCTTCACATGCTAAATCCAAAACACAGGAGCTGCTGAGGACAAAACTAGCTGAAATCTTATGGTTTCTGGTTTCCTGGCTGAAACCAGAACAACCATGAATGAGAGCTATGTTCATACTGGATTGTTGACCTCAACAAATCATTGACAAAGCTTATAGCTTTAATGTTATGAGCACAGAAGTATCATTTCAGGTTGCAGATTTGTTTGCTTTTTTGAACACACAGTTCAAAAATAAAATTCTAAAATTAAGCTGATATAATTTGGTACCATAGGAAAGAACATGACCTTCATATCTTAATTCTATCTTCATAGAGGCATTCGTGCAAAATTAGTTAGAAATAGAAAGAAATTATATTTCAGTTTTAATTAAGATACAAGAGCAGTAAATTAACACCAATGAAATGGTCCAAGGGAAACAGAAGTGTTTGTTATTTGCCCCTTTACAACAGTGTAAAATGTATGTAAAGTATGTAAAATGTTATAAAGTCCAAACAGAAGACTGAATTCTTAAAGTGACACTTAGGCTTCATTTATGCAGCAATATCCAAGAATGCAATTCCCATAACTTTATTCTTCTAAGAACTTCTAAGTAACTTAAAGCTTCGTTTTAAAACCATCAGTCTTTCAGATCCCAAAGATCTGTTTCAGCTCGATAACCATTTTGGCTTTGATACATACTGCATTAAGCTAAGTGCTTTTCATATAAATTCTCTAACGAGTTTGATTTGGTAGGGGTTAACATAGTACACTTGGTAACAGAACTGAGTTTTACACAAAACACAGGCCAACATCTCCCTGTTTCAGAAAAAGAGTTGTAGGATGACACTGCACCTACTTTCAGAGGAATCAGACAGGAGAGCAACCTTGCAGGATACTTAAGAATGTGATTATGCCCAATTCTGTCATGAGTTCCACAGTTTCACATTAGCAAAAGGGGTAGATATGAGATGGCTTGTATATATCAAGTTTTACTATGCTTACTCAAAATGATCTGTAATTGGGTAGTTTGGACTGTAAGTCTGTAACGTGATAGATGATAAGCTATGCCAAACAAGTAGGACAATTCTACAAACTATGTGTTATGACACATCATCTTTACTAAAATTGGCTGCTTCACTTTAAAATAAATACAAGTAGCATATAGGGCTTGGTTCTGTTAATACTCATCTTACTGGATCCAAGGTCATCAACAGGATTTCTTGGATTTTGAGGAGGTTTTTAGGCATATGTTACAGAAAGGTGTTTGGTTGGGTTTTTTGTTTTTGTTTTTGTTTTGTTTTGTTTTAATAGTATGGTGCATCTCTAAATTACCCTCACCTTAGCACCTCTTCTGAAAATTTGGATGTGGCAATTATGAATTAGCATTTATTTAGACTCTTGATGTCAGAGGGATCAAAGGCCATCTAGCTTCTTACAAAGTACGTTCTTTACTGGCTTATAGTGCAAGACCTATGTGAGACCTGTGCTTTAACTGAGCAGCTCCTTGTGCCTGCCTGTCACTGTTAATGATGTATAATTTATGGAAATAGTAGATAGTAATTCCTAATCAGCAAAGCTGCAGCTAATAATGCTGGAATGTATCATATAGAATTGATGTCAAGTTTATGAAAAATGGAATTGACAAGTAAATTTTCTCCTATCAACATCTGTAAGATCTTGCTTTAGAAAAGCATTCAGGCTATGCAGTAACACATTTAAAAGATTGGTTTAAAAGGCAGGTATAATAACTTGAACAAAAATCAATAAGTGAATGCTTTGCATTATATTTTAATATTTTAAAATGTATATTTCAATATTTTAATTCTTAATACATGAACCAAGATCCAACTTAAAGTAGTTACTTATATGAAGTAATTGGAAAGAAAAATTCTCTGTGTGGGGTTTTTTTTTTATTTGTGCTTTGATTTTTTATTATGATCTATTCTAATCATGCCAGTCCCCCAAAAAACAAAAAAAAAAATTAAAAAGGCACTTTGTATTCACAGTACACAGCATTTCTGTGAAGGCTGTATGGATAGAAAGTATTTTTTGAAATTACAAGAAAAAGTTTCTTCATTCTCACTGATTTTATTCCTTAAATTACATGAAATCAGTATATAAACACAAGGTTATGAACTTAACTATGCACTGTCACCTGTTTTTCTATGTTATCAGATTGCCTGGGTTATTTGAGGGTTACTTTTTTATGACACATAAATCAAAGAATTTGGGGGACATGATGTTTTGACGTGAAAAGCCTGATTCAACTGCTTTTAATTCTTCAAGGTAAAAAGTTTCTTATTGAAGCAAGTTACTCATCAGATTTCTAATCTTCATTTCCTAACAATTCCTTCACCAACCTTGTAATAATAAGCTGAGTACTGTTATAGGGACAGGATGTAAGAAAGATTATATTCTTCTCAGCAGTGCAGTTAGATAGATGAAGACAATACCTTAAATGTATCTCATTCTGAATTTGACCACTGTACAGAAATGTCTAGGAATATAGAGAATTCTGCAAACAGACTATTTTGTTGTGTTTATTAAATGTTTTCTATTTACAAATTTCCATATACGCTTGTGCATAGTTTAAAGTTTGTTGTATGAATCTGCATGGAAAATGGCTGAAGTAAAACTCACTTATATCTTATCATAAACCCTTCAATTAGATGATGTCTATCACATTATTAAATATTCAGGACCGACATATGTACTCAAACTGTGCAAAATGTGGTAAGTATTTTTAAAATGAATCATGATAGTCATTATAATTTTGGGCTGCACTGAGAAGACAAATGTCTTCAGTGATGATAGTGGAATAGACAAAATATGGCACTGATGGAGTGGAGCAGATTGCTCAAGCAGTTTGACTGACTGACTGTATCAGCTATCACTAGTCTGGAGTAATCTACAGAATCAACACCAGCTGAAAGGAATTCCAATATTGGTCTGGTTTCTGTAGAGCTCAGCTGCTTCATGACTGAACATCTGAAGCTTTTGAACATTTTACATAGAGAGGGTGATATTAATAATGAGGCGTATAGGTGCATGAAGACAAAATAAAAAACCCAAATCTTTGATGTGTTTTTGTTGTTCCTGTTCTTGTTTTGCTTGCTTTCGAGAAATGTGATTTGCCTTTAGAACCAGGCATTAAGAGATGGGGAGCTTCTCAGGAAGTCAAAGCTAGATACCTTTTGAGTAGTGTGGTTTTGGCACAATACAGGGGTAAACTGGAGAGAGTTCTGCGGCTTATAATATTGCATCTAGTGAAATAATGTAATATTCCATCTGGTCCTGAAATTTCCTAGCATAGTTGTATTTCTGCTTAGTCATTTGTGCTGTTTGCTTAAATCCTTCTTTTCTTCATATAGTTCTAGCTCCATGTTCTTGTGTGTTTGCACTGTCCAAGGGCCATGAATTAAAGTGGCCATAATTTACATTTAAGTGCCTGTCCTGGTTTCAGCCAGGATGGA
>JMFS01038455.1:0-19379 GCA_000699545.1 Podiceps cristatus | reverse complement strand
CTTTTTTTTTTTTTTCTTCTGAATCCTCCCACCTTCCCCCCCATTTGCTTTCAGGGAATTTTCTGTTTTCAAAAAAAGAACCATTGCACAGCTCTTCACTGTGCATGCAAAAATCAGGATGGTTCCTGAAAATGGACAAACCATTTAAAATGACAATATTGGGTTTAACGTTCTGAAAGAGGCTTTTTAATACGGTGGACTAAAAATGTATCTTTCCCCTGCTGCTCTGTCAGGTCGGCCTGGTTCCCCCCTGCACAGGGCAGATGTGACACCAGGTGGGGTTTGGGCTCCCTCCTGCGCACCCCAGGCCAGGTCCGCACCTTGCGCCTGCACCCCAAGGGACATCCGACACGTTCCTTGTGAGAACAGCAGCAGCCCCTGCCCGGCACGGCCAGGGCAGCGGCTGCACGCCGGTCGTCAGGAGACTCCTTAGCTTTAACTCTCACCCGCTCCCCCTAAAACAACTAGTATTTACACATATGGTAGGATCAGTGACTGTAACCACAACCACATTTTCTAGAAAGGTTACCCCGTTTTATCTAAGCGCCTGGGCAAACTTGTACGGTGAGAAATAGAAAAAAAGTATTCCTTTGCTATTATAAGACATTTGGGGAGTTTTCTTGAGCAGCCCTCCTGCCTCAGTGGGAGAGACCCGAAACTTGGAATTTAGCAAGGAAATAAGCTCCAGTCATACAAGGACTAACACACGCGTTTCATTTTTCGTGGTCTGGTGAAATCTGTTTTCATTTTGGCTGCCTGACAGAGGCTTTAAAAATACATGTACGTACTTCATTTCTTCATGCTAATTTTTAATCTACTGTAACAATTTTTTATTCTATGAGAACAGTTTCAGCTAATAGCCTTCCAGCCTTCTCTTGGCACTGCTGCTGTGGCTGTAAGTCGAGAGGAATTTCTCCTGCTGTCAGTGGTCCCCCACGATCTTTTAGCTCTGTATGTGTGCACGAGAAAACCGTTTGGAATATGTCTCATGGTGGGATGGCAAATATGAACCCAACGCAAAGCCTAATGTGCTGGAAGTTGGTATACACCAGCAATTAATGTCTTTTACTTCTTGATTTTGACAGCTTAAAAAGGTTTGAATGTGGAGCAGGCTTGGAATTTAAGCAGAGGGTATAAGAAATATTTGGGACTTGTACACAGAGGGATAAAACTCTGAAGGGAAGGCGTCCAGACCTAACTTGGTGAATAACCACTTCAAAGCGGATATTAGGAATAAGTAAAGGGAATAGAAGGAATGGAAAAAAGGATTAATCAAAGAAAACTGTGTCTTAGAAGTTAGGAAGTGTAGGCATAAAGGGAAATGTGCCAGAAGCAAAGCCGAGTTAGACCTCACAAAGGAAATGAAAACAAATAGTGAAATGTTCTTCAGGCGTACTTACCAAGAGACGAAGCAGAGAAAAGGTAGGGGTGATGAAAGGGGGAGAAGCCAGACACAAATGAATGCATAATGTATAGTGGAAAAGTACACAGAGGAAATGAGTGCATGGAGATAGAAATTATCTCATCCAAATGGAACAAAACCTAAAGATCATAATGCAACAATAATTTGGGTTAGATGATTGTTGTCGGTCCATTTCAACTGAAATATTCTGATTTCTGACCCAGACTTTCTGACTAACAGCACTGGCCTATCAAGATTATATCTTTCTGTGTAGCAGCATCAGTGCAGGAGCAACACAACACAACTTAAGAGATGGAAAAATTGCTCCAGTATTGAAAAAGAAGAAAAATGTTTGAAGTCTGATCCAAATAATATACAGGACTTTTGGATAAATTTAGCAGGAAAGAATAATACCATCCATAATGACAGACAGAAATGGGCTAAAATACAACGTGCATTTACTGAAGGTGGCTAGTGCAGGACTAACTTGACTTTGTAAGGTAACTAGTTTTCTAAACAGAGAAAAGATAGTAGATCTATTCTGTCTAGTAATGAATAAATGTAGGCTGGAAATTAGAAGAAATTGTTCAGCCATCAGAGGAATGAGGCCCTGGTATATCTTTCCTCCAGGCATGGGAAGGGCAAACATGCCTTATAAGGTAGCATTCAATCCATTCATAAAAAGGATGGTATTTTCCCCTGCTAAGATAGGACGTATCCCTAAATTCATCTTTCTAAGCATATTCTGCTAGTATTTTGGGCTGCTGCTTCTTGGTGCTAAAGCTCACTGCCATAGGTTTGGAGCCTGTGTCTTCCTTTGCCCACTTATGTGCTTTTTTAATGCCTGTTCTTTTCTGCTCTTCTTAATGAGCAGTGAGATAGCAATGCTGCCTGCGCTCACACATTCCTGCACCCACCTCCTCCCACAGCCAGGGCCTGATCCAAAATGGTGGGAACTTTCCAGTTACTACTGTGGCATTTGGATCAGGCTTCTGGAGGACAAAAATACTGCATATTTCAGAATAACATTCTATTTTGAGGCAAATAGCTAAGCTTTTTTTTTTTTTTTTTTTTTAATGGGAAGAAAATCAGAGCCATGTTTCAAAAGCCAGCTTTTAAACTGTGCTTGCAAACTCCCTTCTCGCAGTCCAGTCCCTGTATCACCACTGTTTAGCTACCCAGAGTAAGTCAAGGGCAAACAGACCTTATGCTTCAGTGATTAGATGAAGGTCGATCCCCACGACATTTTATCTTGTGTAATTGAAAAGATACACGGAGGAGGTGCAATACTGCAGTCTTTTGAAGCCTGAACAATTGGCTTGTGCCAAAGGTAGGATTAATGGACCATTAAGTGCATTTTGCCCTGGAAAATCCCACCATCCTTTTGCAGATGGGACACTTGGCTGCCAGAAAAGTTCTTCTGCAGGGAAGTTTCTAAAGAAAAAAAAATCAGCGAAGTGGCTGGGTTAGCTCTGTCATGGCTAGAGGGGCATTTTCTGCATGGGAATTGAGACACTTTTGGGAAAACAGATCATATTCTTGCCTTTATCCGGTAGCAGAAGATTTTCAGGCTTCAGGGCTGTCAAACTCGCAGTTTCCAGAGTGTGTTGATCACTGAACCAGGATTTGTCTGGCCAGTGAACTGGGAGTTTCCCGAGTTTTGGCAGTGAGTGTGATTCTGACAGCGTCTCTGTAGGTGGTGCTGCAAGGCAGTGAGATGTGAGTAAGAATCTCCTAAGCCATTTTTAAAATTCAGTCCCTTGGCTGCTTAACCAGCTCTTGGTATTCCAACTTTCTTAAAAGAAAATCAGACATAGTTTCCCATAATTTCTTTATTTTGATGAGGTCTAATCTAAATGAACACATTGGAAATATAAGAAGAGGAGAACTGTTATTTTCTCTGGGTTCAAACTGTTGGCATTTCCATTTCTTCATGGAAAACTGCAGTTGAACAAACTGTCTTTTCATATTGATCTAACTTTACCAGATTTTTAACAGCATATTATAGAATATAATGAATTGTAGAACATCTGAAAAAGAATAGTAAGTTGGTCATGCAGAGACCTTAAGTAATGGATATTTAAATTATAAAGAGAAAGAAATTCATGTCTCTAAGTCGGCTCTGTCCTCTTTTGCTCTACACTCAAATGTTGCCTTGAGTTCAAGTGCTCTTCTGCACACTGAAAAATGGTCAAATGGATCCTGCAAATGCATCTGTACTCCTCCCCCGCTACTGAAATGCAATCAATCCAGGTGGAATCAAGCTGGGTAGGCAGTGAAGACTGCTGTGTCTGCTTGGAGGGATGGGAGGAATTTTTTAATCAAAATTCAGCTGCAAAAATTTGGTGTTTACAAGCAGACATCCTTTACATACATAATTAAACAGGCAACTTTGTCCAAAGGCAGATGTGAGAGTTACCATCTATGAGCTTGTACCCCAATCTGGTGACAGGCTGATAGTGCCTATGGTACTTAAACAATGGAACAAGTTTGTCATCTAATATTGTGTGAAATTCCTTTCCTCAGCTGGACACTATATTAAATCTTCTGTGTCACTGTGGTGTTAGGTCACCTCTGCAGCAAAGATAAAATATTGCTCATTGTAGGCATTTACATCTCTGCTTATTCTAATTACCTCTCCAGTAGTCATGTGAAGATATCATGATTTGAAATTGATGTATCAAATGTAAAAATTTGTCACTGATCTCTTTCTTGTGAGATACATATACAAAGATTTTAGGTCAAGACAATATGCCTAGCTGTCACGCATGTACGGTTTAGCTGAGCAAAAGTTTTGGAGCTGGATGTACAGCAGTGGTTAGATGTTCATCCACAGAAATAGCGGTGTGAATTCGAGATGTTTCTGTCCCCTAGCTGTTTGCTATTGACCATAGCGATGAGGTTACTCTGCAATTTAGCTAGCACAGTACGCTCTGCGAGTGCTTCTCATGTGCTTTAGCGCAAGCCGATCGGTTCAGTTACTAATATAGCAGCTTTCCTTGAGAGGTCAAGCCACCGCAGCTGACACACTGGAGTGCTGAGGGGAGTTAGCTCGAAGCCACTCTGCAAACCCACATTTGAAGGTCGAACAGTACCATGTCTGGAGTAAAGAGAGGAGGAAATGTGTTGTTGGCATACTGTGGCAGTGTCCCACAGTACTTCACGTACATGCCTACATGAAGAGATTGTAATCAAAATAAGTAGACAAGGGAAGCATTATTATTCCTCTTTTAGAGATGAGGAACCAAGCCATGAAGAGATTCAATGAGCAGTTCCCCTGCAGATATGCATAATGTAAGAGCTGGCAATAAAACACAGGATTCATCATTACTGCCATTTTACAGATGGAAAAAACAAGTCACAGAACAATAGTGGATTTGCTGAAGGTCGCACAGGGTATTTATAGCAAACCCAGGACCTGAATTTGGAGCTGCTAAATCCTGGTCAGCATTTTTCCCAAGGAAATAATGGATAAGGAGATTAATGTCAATAGTTTCCCCCAAAGCAGCAGAATTTCAGAAGGAGAAGGAAAACTGTTCCAGAAGAAGGTGCCTGTGCTTGTGTTAGAAAAAGCAGCTTGGACTCCGGTATCCCCAGCAACTCATAGCTATATTCTTGTTAGCCTAATTAGTGGCAATGTTCTGCTTCCAGAAGGTTTTATCTCTTTGAATTAGATGGGTTTTTTCCAACTAATAAAACTAGAGAAGGCAATTCAGAAAGATGTATTACAGTAGATCACGGTCTGACATTCATTCCAGCAATAACAACTGTTATCAAAGAAAGATCTTTTTCATAAACGTAGGAAACAAGTCAGGCTAATAAAGACATGAATAGGTTTTTGCACATTACAAGGTAAAAATAGTCAATGAAATAGTGAAAAAAGATTTGGTCAGAAATTCTACATAATGAGTATTATCTTGCACAGAAGTCATCGACTCTGCTTTATAATGAATAGCATTTAGCCTTAAATCATTCTGAAACAGGGGGGAAGAAGGACTGACCCTGCTCATTTCAATGCCATTTGGGAGCAGCAGAGAGCACATAAGAGCAGGCTCCTACTTGACAAATCTTCATTTTTTTGGCCTTGATTTTCCTGTAGAATCAAGAACTGTAAATACTGATTTTCTTAATGAATTGGTGCCAAGTGGCTAGCAAGTGAGTATCCTCTGAAGAAGGAATCTTAGGTTTCCAAACTGGTTTTCTGTCACTTAGGACTGTTGCCTGCAGCTGAGGTATTATGCCAAGATACTGCTGTACATGGTGTTTATTGCTATTCTCAGAGGTGCTTAGAAATGGGAAATGCTAAAATCTGAGATACGTACAAAGATGATGTAAGAGCACAAGGAAGGAAACTAGACGAAGGAAAAAAAAAAGAGTTTATTAGACCAAGTGGAGCAAGGCGGGGAGGGAGGGTCAGAGCTGCAGCTGAGAATGGCCATGGGGAGATGATGAAATCCCCTTTCTGCCTTAAATAGCATGACAGTTAGGGGAAAAAAAAAAAAAAAGAGCAAACCACACATCTGAAATCAAAACAAAGGGGTTGAAAGGAACAGCAGAACAGCGGCTCCAAGAGAGGAACTGCTCTAGTTTCTTTCTCTTTTCTCTTTTCTTCCTGTTGCTCAGATAAAAGAATTACAGTCTCTCTAGAAACACTTTCACCACCATCTGTGAACTTCCACTCCACAAAGCAAGGCCTCACAGGAAAGCACATCTTACTGTCTCCAGTTTATACATGAAGAAACTGAAGCAAGGAAGAGCGATGCTGATTTGATGGTCAGGTTTTCTCCAAGCTGTCCATGTTTGATTCCTCTGAAGATGTGGATGTCTGACCTTGAATAACTCATGCAGCCCAGACTCAAGTAGTTTACCTCCCACTGATGTCCCAGTGGCTGGATTTAGGCCAGGACTCTTCAGCTGTTGCCTGTGGGCTCCACTGGTCTGCAGTGGTAGTGAATATCCCCTTTAATCATCTGTGCCCTGAACTGCCCACTTACCCCCATTGCTGGGAGAGGATCACCCAGTGCACTGTAAATGATGGCAGCAGTGGGCAGAGTGGGCAGAGGGTTATTTCGATCTCCCACCTCCGTGCTACCTTACGTAGGCTGGGCTAGGAGGCTCTGTGGTCTCCAGGGTGTATCTCTGTGCTCTGCTGTCCTTGTTGCATCCCTGCTGGGAAAGATAGCCCAGTGCCTTTTGGCTGTGCTTTGCAGGGGTGGTCACGTCTTCCCGTGCTTGGAGTACGTCCACCATTGGCCACAGAGGGCTCGGGATCCTTGGAGCCCTTAGCTGAGTCACAGGAAAAAAAGAGACCCATGTCCAAATTGTTGTACCTGAAGGAGGCATGGATTCAGCCTGTGACAGTCTAGGCTGGCTGGTTATCCTGACACAGCCACCCCATTTTCCTTGCATGGGAATGTCCGTTCTGGCTTCTGTCCACTGTGTCCCCCTTAAAATCCATAGAAGAAGCCATCAGAAGCACTCGGACAGCAGGAAACACTGAGCACAAAGACCACGGTGGGATTTAGGGTGCCCGAATCTTGCTTATTCTTGGTGCTTCAGTGTCCCAGCTAACAGCAGTGGCTTTCCCCACCATTGCGAAAAGAACGTGTTAGAGACGCGCGAGGTGTTCATGAGCAGGGGGCCTAGGTAATGGGCCAAATGCTGACCTGCTTTCTCTGCAGCATAGCTGTGGGAGATGGTGGGCTGAGAGAAGTTAACGGGACATAATTTGGCTCTGCATGTTTTTTTGAGGTATTCTGTCTAAGTAGGCTCAGCAGCTTTGCGTATCCCCATCTCGGTTTCCTGACCAAAGATGAGGTGCGAGGAACTGAACTGCATTCCCTGGGAAGAGCTGATAGAGCCTCCCCCGCTTCTCCCCCTCCTCTGGTGCTTCAAACCAAAACAGCTGCAAACTTCTTGTGGCTGGAGATGTGCTGAGTGGCCTGGCAGGAGTTCAGGGAGAGGTAAAGGAATCCCACCCAGCAGTAGCAAGGGCTCTGTGCCACCACCAGCCCTTGTGTGCCCTAAATCCTGGCTTCCTGGTAATTGCTATCTCCATAAATAGCAATAGTCGGCCGGCAGGAGAAGGGACTTGCATCACTGGACTGTGTTGTATCGCATGAAATATGAGGTGACACACAATACACTGGCATTAGGCAAAGGAGTTGTCTGCTGATGTGGTGACACGCTTGAGGCAAAGCTGGAAAATTTGATCCCTTCCTGCCCGCAGTCTCCCAGGCGCTGTGGTAAGGCATGCTTGACTCGCTCTGCTTGGGGATGTCGAGGGAAATGGGAAAATGAAACACGCGGGCCAGCACCATCTGCAGTTCGTGAACTTAGATGTGTCAGGTTGGCAAGTGCCCGTGAGGCCATTTGGTTTGCTGAGCTTTGGTCCTACCACAGCTGGATTATCCAGGCTGAGCCTGGCCAGGTTTGTCCCTGGTGAAGCTCAAGGGAGGTGAAGAATGCTGAGCTGCTTTTGGCAGTGATATCAGAGATGACTTTGGCCAATAGTCTGGCTCCAGATCCCGCTCAAAATGCCCCCCTGCTGCACCGACTGCCAGTTACCCCATCCACCTCCCCACAGGACCAGCCGCCTGCTTTCCTATTGAATCAAAGCACGACAGAGCTGCATTTTTGTATTTGATTCTCCTAAACGCGTGGTCCAAGGGCAACAGAGACTTGTGAACACCTTTCTGTGCTCCCTGCATTTGCTTCTTCACCTTTCTCTCCCTCATTTCTGTTTCCAGACAACTCTTCTCTTTTTTTAAGCAAGATGGCAGCTGTGTTACAGAGATCAAAGCCCTGAACAAGGAGAATTCACCCTTTCCTGCAGCTCCGTTCTTAGTTCCTTTCTGTTTTTATGGCCCCAGTGCCAGAATGATACTGTCTATAGAGCGGCCATGAAACCATATCGCTGCGTTGCCTGCTAATATTTGTAGACCCAGCATTGTGTATCTAATCCACGCATGGTCTGACAGCAGAGCAAGCGCATGGGGGTGGCAGCAGACACAAGCAGCTGGTGGGTGAGAGGAGGAATGTCCCTCCTGCCGGGGACTGTGTTATGAACCGTGCCGCGGTGAGATGCCTCCTGTAGCTCAGAGTCTCCTGCAGATCCCCACCTCCCTCCAAGGGCCACTCCTGAGAGTGCCTCTGTTCCTAACTTCACCAAGAGCTAGCCATTTATCTTTGGGTTCCCATCAGGATTTTGTAAAACCATTTCAAAACCAGCCCAACAAAGCCACGCAACGAATACTAATTTCTGTCAGTTCTAGCACAGCACTTGCACAGGGAAATGAGAATCTCCGACCCATCTGTGACGCTCCCTTGGGCGGATGTGTACACACACACTCGTCCAGAAGGGTTTCTGGTTGTTTACGTAACACAAGTGTCTTGAAACGGATCTGTTTGCTCTGAAGAGCAAAGGATTAATGAGTAACGTGCAATTAAAGCCTGCACGGGAGGCAGCAAGTAAGAAGCGCTCCAGCTCTGCTCCCTTTCCAGGGCTTGTTTCATGTGCACATTAAAGAGTGCTTGTTTAAACTAATACCTCTCTTTCTGTTCTTTGGGATGGATTTTTCAACAGGGCTTTAGAAAGGCAGCTACAGAATAATGCTCCTCATAACGCACGTGCCAGCCGCTCGCAAGGCGGCTTGACAGGCGCACGCCTGGCAGGCAGCGGTGGTGGTAACCGAAGGGCTCGGGCTGATGCTTACAGCAGCCCCTGCTCGGAGGAGAAGGTTAGTGTTCGCCCAGGGGGGTGTTTGCCTGGGCCTCCGGAGGCACAAATCCAACACCCTGCACGACGATCTGTGCTGACACGCTTTTCCTGCGTGACCTCCAAGGAGCTGCTTGGGGCTCCAACAGACAAACTGTGCCAAGTTTTCCTGGGGTGGCGAAGGTATAAGCCTCTGTTTTCATAATGGAAGCGGAGAGAGGCACAAATGTCTGCCAGGTCCCCGGCCTCTGCAATTCCCAGTCTGCTGTATTACCTTACACTGGTGATTTAATTTATGGCAATGAACTGTGAACTGCAGTGGCTGTGAGCTGTGATTTCTGCGATAGCTGCCGGGCTGTGACAGCAGCTTCCAGCAGAGAAGCAGCGATCGGCCCTGGTGCCACCACCTCAGACGGCCGCAGCTGAGCCTAACAGATCCTCTCCCACCCAGTGGGACCCCTCTGCTGTACACCCAGGCCCCCGGCAAGAAAAGCTGCATTCCCACACTGGTTTTGGGCTCCTTTGAACATGATTCAGTCATGCTGGGGTCAGGACTTCAGGCTCACACTGGTGCTATTATGAGAGGACGCAGCAGGGATAATCTTATGGGAGAAAAATCCTCCATGCTGCTGTTGACTGCAGAGAGGAGCAAACCCCAGGGAGTTCGGAGCCAGGTTTTCCAGCTCAGCTCATTACCCAAAGGGTGAACCCATGGACATGAACTTTGTTTCCATTTTGCAGATGGGAAAACCCTGGCACAGGGAGGCTGAGTGACTGTGAGTGATACAAACAATGTCTTGAGTCTGAGCCCTCACCAGCAGATCAAGACCTCCATATCACTAAAAGAATGTGCTGCAACATTCAGTGCACATATTGTTCTCCCTCAAAGGAGCAGAAGTGTGCGCATCATTAAAAGGAAATATTTTATGCTGATCATTCCCACATGCCTGCTCTGTATCTATCTGGGTTCTTAAGCAGCACCTATTCTGCACATACTGTCATGCATTTACATCTCACAAGGAAGATCAGACCTCCTCAGGCTAAAGAATTGTGTTCTGCGCCCCTGATAAAACCATTTTATGGAGATGAGTAACTTGTGTGGTTTCATACTCCTTTCCCTGAAATGCCATTAGATGAACATCAAGTGCTTTTGTATTTATTTGAGGGAATTTCCTTTTAGACTCTGCAGGCAGAGAAAAAAATGGGGATGGGAAGGGAGCTGGGACTGAATTATGCCGCTAACTGGCAGTGCCTCAGCGAGAGCTGAAGAGCACGGCTTGCTGCCTCATTTATATCGATCGGAGGTGCCATGAGCTGCAGACTAGGTTAAGTTACCTTGTCTGAAGGACTAAGATACCACATCAAAGCACCATGTGTATCAAAGGTGAAAGCACCAAGCATTCCTGGCTGGCTCATCTTTCAGACCTTTCTCTCACTTTAGTTTCAGCTTTGAATCTGATAATGCAGCCTGAACGCAGCCTTTCATATGCCTTCATTCCTCCAGGCACAGGTGGTATGGAGCATGTATTTCCTTGTCAGCAGGCTTCATGGGGCATAGGATTTCCAGGGCTTAGCTCTCAGGCATCAGAGTGATGGAAAAGATCTATCATTTTGAACAAGGCAGAGCCAGACTGATGGAGTTGGTGTGGCAGATCTGCAGCTTTTCTGCCCCAGGTACAGAACAGGGTGCAAATCTACAAAAAGCTGCTCGACAGTTAAGTACCAGTATTAATCTGTTCTACACAGTGCTCAGGGCTCTCCCAGAGAATCAAACCCATGATTCAAGGCTTTATATGAAGACAGATTAAAGCGACTGTGAGCCTTGGAGAGGAGACACTGAAACACACAAAGTAAAATTGTGAGAAGGCCATGTCTACTGACACAAAAGTCCCAATAGCTCTTGGAAACACATTGAAAATTTTTATGATAAATGAAGTAAATGTAAAAGTAAATGTAAAAGTAAATGACTTCAGGGACTCAGAAAGGAGACTTTCACCCCACAGGCCCGTGGCTCTGTCACACAGAAGGTGTCAGGAGGCAGGCAAAGCTGTGTTGCTCAGTGTCTATGAAAATCTGGATGTTAACTCTTCCATACTGTAAGTTCCTCCTGCAGTACTACTTGTCAGAGAGGATCAGAGTCATCACAGCATGAAGGAAAGGCCTCATGACCTGAAAAAAAATCTTGATTCTGACATTTTCTGTCCTTCAGATCTTTTCCTTTATGCCAGCGAACTTCTATTGAGTCTGCAGTGGCTCGCTCGGTGTGGAAGTGTCCCTCTGATAGGTGTTCTCAGCTGTCCATTCATTGCTGCAGTTTGGTGTCAGAATCAATATATATGCTTAAGTGAGATTTGTGGAGATGTTGTCTTCTGGATTCAGAGCTCTGTACTAGTACGTAGGGCCTTAGTGAGTACCTTTTGAAATCTAGACCCTCCTATATCTGTGGGTTCATGTAATACGAACTATTACCTTATCTTAAAGCTGAACTGGATTCTTTTATGTCAGGGTTGATCTCCAAGGTTTATAAAGCCCTTCAGACTGGCAGTGAGATGAACAAGGCAATTGTATAGTTCTTTCCCCTGCTCCAATCTGCGAAAGGAAAATATTGTGACTCATCAGTGCAGGAAGCTTTGCAGATTCTCTGCTCCCAGATCTCGTTACACTCTTCCATCGCACCATTCTGGAAAAACTCCCACGGAAAGACGGGCAGATATTTTAATCAAGAAATGGTCCTTATTTCCATTAGCAACAGCTGTTTTCCTTTTAATTTAATTCTCCATTCTGGAGTCTGTTTATGAAAGCTGCCATTAATTATGTTTTCCATCAGTCAATGTTCAGAGATGGCTAATGGCCCAGCACACCTAATTAGTCCATCATGTATGATAATGTTTCAGCAAGTCTACGGTTAGTGTGTAGGGCTGATACCCGCTGCATAGTGGGGTTGTGAGTGGGGCTGTGCAAACTCTCCTGGTGTGTGTCAGACAGTGTTACAGCTGCGTTCCCCCGCTGCCGCCAGCATGTGGCTAGCTGGGGGCTGCAGTTACCGGAATGTGATAACAGCTAGTGCCAGGAGTGGCTTCTAATGTCACCCCAAGCATGCTAGCAAAAGGGTGAAGAATTCAAGCTGCCTTTGGAAGCTCTTTGAAGACATAGAGTGCAGAGACTGGAATTACAGCTACTTTTATTTCTGTTTCAAATGATGCACTTGGTAAGTGTTAGTGATGGCTAAATGCACTCTGCTAGGGTGCTTTTGTTTAGCTGCTTCTGTGCAGAAACCTTCTGGTCATCCTTGCCTAGCTGTTCCCAGTGGACCCAACCGTCTCAAGCCACGAAGGTGGCTACTTGTGATACAAAGAGTGTTGCTCTCTTTAATGTCACTCTGGAGACATCAGCATGACTTAACCTCACTAACCTAGTGGTGCATCTGGGTTTAGGCAAGTCTAGGTATAGCAAGAAGCTTGACACAACTGTCCAGAAACTATGGGGATGGAAAACAACTCATCTTTGTTCAACAAGATGCACGATCAGTTGATTGAATTCTTCACATGCCTTAAAGCTAGAGCTGGAGTTTGAACATCAGACTCAGTTGGAACTTTGCCTTCATTTTGAAGGTGTTTGCAGCTCCAAAGAATAGTAGTGCTTATTGGCAGGTAGCCTCAGGTAAGAAACATTTCAACTCCTCCAGTACACAGATAGCTTTGAAAAATATCCACATCTGTCACAATTGTGTACTGAAATCCCATCGGCGTGTGTACAGAGAGCTGGCTCTGTTCCCTTGCCCAGGCCATCACCTGCAGAGTTCATGGCACTGTAGAAAATTGCATGCACTGAGTACTGGCATGTTTTGCTTATCTGGGTAGAAAAGTGGCAAACGACCAGCTCAGGTTTTTGTAGTCATATATTGCATAAAACAGTCTGTTACCTCCAGCCTTTCCTGTGCCTGAAGCAGTCCGGTGCCCACGATCATTCTTCGCTCACTTCATTTGCTTTTGCTGCGAGCCCCACGGGAGGCTGCAGGAAGGTAAAACTGATGTAGCAACATTTGCTGTATATAATAATAGCAATGTACTGCAGTGAAACCACTTCACTGTATTTGGATAATGAAAGATGCTCTAATATTCTACCGGGCGCTGAAGGTACTTCTCTGTCCTGTAGAATCACATCAGGCTGATGCAGAGGTTCTTCGGTGAGTGTTCAGTTGGCCAATTTCTGACCACGAGACCTCACTAAACTTAAAACCTTTTGACTGGAGGAGGAATGAATCTGCTATGCTGCTAAACAGACAGAGGCTTTTCCACAAGGCATCTGCTTCCAAAGCAAATTAAATTTGCTTTGATTTTCATGGCCTGTTGAAGGATGAGAGCAGCATCGCAAGGAATCATGCAGGATTGGCTCAGAAGCAGTTTAAAGGAGGATACAAGAACATCCAAAGTGCAGTCATTTGAGAAGAGAACAAGAAAATGCGGGTGACCGGTTGAAGAATATGTCCAGTTCCCAAAGCCTCCAGCTCTCATGCTGCAAAGGGGTATAATTGCTGGCAAAATAGGTTTAGACACAGAATAACTCTGCATTTAGTATTACTCTAACTTTACATATTTTTTGGACAGGGGAAGGAAGGTGAATGTCCTACTATTATTCATAGTTTGGTCACCTCTTTGCTAGTTGTTTGATCACCTCAACTTTGAGCTCTCATCTGAAATGCCTCAGCTGGAAGTGCTGGATTTACAGAGCTCTTGCAATGGTGATATAAGAAATGTTCTAGCAGGGTGTTATGGTCCTGCTGTCAAGTCCTTCACTGGAAACCCAGAGTAATTCCAGTGCAGCTGATGGGTTACTGTCGTGTAAGTGAAGGCAGCGTTCATCTCTTGGATGTCACCTTTTGGCCTCTTCTGTTGGCAAATAAACCTGATGTAATATTGCAAGAACACATCCTTTGAGTGAAAGTGATAAGAAAGACAAACGTTTGGCTTTAGCCAGAGAATTTAAAACTCAGAGTCCTTTGAAGATTGCCGAGTTCTGCGCTGTGTTAGTTGTCCATATCTATCTAAGAAAACACTCATTTCATCACAGCTGATGACATAAATTCAGACTTGTGTGCAAATGGCTAGGCTGAGTTAAATCACCTCTCTATCTACTAATGGCATTTTTGCCTTGGCTTGATGATGAAGGTTATCTTGCTGTTTGGAAATCATAACCTACAACTGTTAGACGGCACTATCTGCAGACTTGGGTGAGATAATTTGTATGAAAAATCCAGGGAATCTGAAGCTGATTGGCTTCCATTCACGTGAAGCTGAAGCGCTTCAAGACTCCAGCCGCCTTCACACACCATGAGCCTCCTGCTATATGGTGGGGAAGGAACAGCAGCTGGCAGATGATGGATAGCAACGCCGCAGCCCGCTATGAGGTTAGGAGTGACATCACTGATAGAAAGGGGAGCAGCTTGAGCTGTTTATAAAACCACAGTTGGGAAGTTTGCCCCAGACTGCATTAGCCTCTGTTCGCTGCCTACCCTGCTTTTCCCCACTCAAATTCCAAGCTCCTTCAAGGGAAACAAACATCTGCAGAGACACAATGTTAATTGTTGTACTTAGCGCTGCTGTTTACATTTTTGGTGCAGGCAAGTCAAAGCATGTCAAGGCTATCCTGATGGCTAAAACAAGCCAGAAATCGTGTTCCGGCTGAAATAACAAAGGGCCGGATTCTGATCTCGTGTACAAGGCATTTTGCATTGGCCCCAGAGGATGGAAATCGGAACCTGGAGAAATCAGAGGGTGCAAAAAAAGTAGCAGAGAGGCTTCTAAGAGGGTGAATGTGATAGAGTCACCAGGGAAGCATTACAAGGTTAATGCAGTTTTCCATTATCTGAAAACAGTTGGGGATTACACTGCATTTGTAAGCTTAGAAAGGCCGGCTCCCCAGGTTCTGCTCCCATCAAAATCCAGCCTAATGGCTCCTTATCAGAAATGATGAATCGCTCTTGTGCCTACACTTTGGTCCCTAATTTCCACTTTTCTTGCATCTGCTTAAAGTCCTTTTTAATTTTAACATGTGCAGCAGTCTCTGAGCCAAGTGTGGCCCTGGTGTTCATAGTCATTCTGGTAATTGCTGCACTCGCCAGGTCCCCTTAGGATGCAATTTCAATGGGGTGTGACTTTCACAATATTTTTTTTCTTGTTGTTGCTCGAGCCACTCCAGGAAGGAGCTGTTAAACACGAGTCTCAGCAGGATCCATCATGACTGAGGACAGAACAGAATGTAATGAAACAGGGTGAATACGTGTCTTGCTGAGCAGGATATGTTCTTTTAGTTATATGGTTGATAAAGCTTTGGCTGAAGTTCAAAAAGGTGTTCAGCTTTCATCTCTCTGTCTTCCTTCCTCCACTCCCCTAAATATTAATGGCTGTACTCATACCTCCCATATTCGTGGCTACTTTAATTGTTTACGGATTTTTTTAGTAAAGGATTTGACCTTTTGCCTTTGCAGTTATACAAACCTTTCTCTGTCTTCATGGTGATCCCTTCATCAGAGTTTGTCCTCAGCTTCCCTGCACTCGGGACGGCTCGGACGGCTGCAGTGGGAGGGAGTAAACACTAAATCACTGTAGTCAGCCTGCTGAAGGGAAGGAGGGACAGAGCCGCACCATGCTCCGCTCAGGCTGTGACCCCGATTGCACAAAGCCGTGCGCGGGCAGCAGGGTAGTGGTGTCGCTGGTGCCAAGTGGTTTGATGACTGGTGGGTTTGGCCCCCTGGGCTTGCTGTTTGGAATCATGCTTGCTCTGTTGCTCTCCTTTTGGCTTAGGTGAACGTGGCAAGGCTGTGTGGGCAGGTAAGGTTGCACAGGAAGCATGTGGCAGTGCTGGGAACTGAACTCGGCTCTCCTGAGTCCCCACCTGGTCCATCAACCACAGCCATTTTCCCTCACTAATTGAATACAAAGGGAACAGTCTTTTTTACATTATTTACATGCTGGGAGGGCAGAAGCAGCTCTTTGAGAAAGTAACATGGCAAAGAAAAAGTAGTAGGTTTATGAAGTGCCAGGTAACAGCAGGACGAAGATTTTGGGAGGGTCGGGATGTGTCTGAGCATCTTTGTAAGTGCAGCTTAGCAGCTGGGTTCCCAGCTCATGAGGAAATGACAAGGCATCCAGGAGTGCAATGACTGTCTATCCAGATGTATATCCATGCCAGGAGGAAAGGGAGAATGTGTATCCTCCTTAATGCTGACTGCTTCTTCCCAGCACTGATTGCTCCTTTCATGGGATCCCATTGTCTCGAGACAGATTTCACACAAATCGCAGCAGCTGGGAGTAAAGGAAGAGAAAAATCAATCACACTGTTCTGCCTCGGTCACGTCGCTGTGCTATGTTTCTGTATTGGCCAGCCTCTGATCATGAAATTCTCCTTTATCACATTTTTGGCTGTGTTTGCTGTGAAAAATTATGATACTTGAATTAGGGCCTGTGTTTATGAAAAGAGACAAGAATTATTAATATTAATGTGAGCATGAATTAGATCAGTATTTTTAATCCTACGGCAATTAATTAAATCAGGGCAGTGACAAATAAGAGCATAGACGCCCAATTAGGCGCTGTTGCACAGAAAACCAAAGAAAAGAAAAAAGTTCATCTGCTGTAATGTGATCTGGATCAGGCCCTTAAGAAGGAAGAGCCTTTCTGCTTCAAATAATTATTAACTTGATTGCTATCAGAACAGGAATTTACTACAGTGTCTCTGGCCAGCCTGTCGTCTTGACCTCAGGAGACTTGGGTTCCTATCCTCTCCAGAAATGACTGTGCGTATATACAATGCAGTTTTAAAAAGCTGTGAATGAAAATATGTTAGTTAAGCCGAACATCATTAATAGTTGGTAGCTGGGAAGGAGCGCGTTAGTGATGAAAGATGTTTATTTTCCCTCTGAGTTAAGCACGTTTAGGGATATCCCCAATGTGCAGGGAGGGGAACTGGCTGATGATCTGCCGTGCCCCTGCTTCTGCAAGGGACCCAATGTACAAGTACGTCTGGGAGCAGCCTCTGCTCCTGGTTCCACATCTGTTCAGGTCAGAAGGGACTCGGATCATTTCCTTTCCCTTAACCCGTCTCATACCACTCACCTCCGCCCGGGTGCTGACACATTCCAACAGCAGTTTGAGAGGCAGGAGGGCACGGGTGCTCATGGAGCTGGGGTGGATGTGGGTGAGGAGGGCCAGAGCTGGACCGCAGGCACTGGAAGCCATGGCTGAAGCGCGTTGGCAAATGGCGAGTGCAGGGCCCCGCGGTGGGACGGCAGCAGCTGCTGCTGCAAGTGAAGTCCGCTGGCAGAGCTGCGGTGCGTGGGCAGGCGCACCTCCTGGCAGGGTTCAAGCTGGCCCTGTGCACTGAGATTAGTCCTTGAGCATTAACTTTACCCACAAAGTAGTCAGGAAAATAAAAAGAAACCACACTTACGTTTGGGTTTTAATGGCTGGCTTTTGCATCTCTCTTATTCTTGGTCATGAAAGCAGTCTGTCTGCCTAGCAATTCAGATCTGAATTCTTTAACCTGGAAGGCATTTTGTGTAGTGTAACGTCTCCCAGCCTAAGACCAAGTCAAGCATCATGCATCAGTGATCTTCATTTTCCAGGCTGGTAATTCTGGCTTACCAGAATGAAGAACAAAGGCACTGAATAAGTAAAAGGAATATGGGGGAAAAAAACCCCAAATGGAATGGCCACATTGGTTGAAACATCCCATTTCTTGAAAAACTGATTTTGAGGTATCTGTCAAAGCAATCCTGTATTTCTTATGATTATTATATCACATGGCCTTGGCATGGTTTTCTGGTATTTCGTGAGGACCACCCAGAAGTGGGCCAGGTTTGGTTACTGGATTTACTAAACAGAACAAGAAACACAGAGCTCCTGCCTGCTGTTCAAAAATAATATCGCAAGGGAAGCAAACCACAGTGAGACCACAGGGAGGTGAAGCCCATTTTCCACTTGCTGAGGGAACTGCCCTCTCTTGCTGCAGAATGCAGTCTCCATGTGCTGGGAATGATTCCCAAAAGCACTCCATCCTTGCCGACTCTGCTTCCTTTCAGAAGCTGCATCCACTGGGATGTGGGGTAAGGAAGTGGCTCTGAACAGGATACTCTGAGGTGTTTTCTCTGTGCAGTGAGGTGGAGAGAACAGCCTGTAAGAGAAAACACCAAATGGTGTTGGACTAGAACAGAGAAAGCCTGTTTCTCCCTCTCAATGTTTCTCAAATTATGGATCCTGGACCACCCGATGGCTGGAGAGAGCTTTCTGGAGCGTAGCACACTGCAGAAAGGGCTGCTCCTGTGTCACAAGTAGCCCTGAGCTCCCTTTGCTGTCGGTCCCCTGCTCCCTTCCTGCCTCGGCTAGCTGGATGAGGAAGACCCTGCACTACTGGAGAGAGGGAGAGAGGTTTGCCCCTCCCTAAGAAGCCACTGAAATGGCACACAGAGAAGAGGGGAAGAAAGGGATAGGTGACCTGCAGTGACTGGGAATTTAGGAGAGCTGTGGAAAGCCAGGCTTCTCTTCGTGGTCTGCAAGAAGAAACATTATCAGAAAGACATGCAGTGGTGAAGGAAATATGGCAGATTTTTTCAGAAACAGAGATAACTCAACATACTGAGGCCCTGAGGGCATTTGGATCTGAAATGAGAGAGGCATTGGCTGTATGTGAAACTCTGCCTTGTAACCCAAGCTGAAAAGGACACCAGGATTCCCTAGCAATTGTGCCCAAACGATGGCTTAGCAGATGGCACGCAGGTAGATGTGCTGTGTTGGTGGAATGAATTTTTTTTTTGGATCTGGAGGAATAAGCGCACAGGCCGTGGCTGCTGATCATGTAGTGCATGCGATGGGCAAGGCTTCACCCGGTGAAACATATGCTCATCCTTTGTGGGTCATTTACATAAGACACCAGCTGAATTAAATCATGCGTATACTAATAGAGGTGTAACACTGCTGGTCTCTGCTGTGCACTATGGCTCAATGGCAGAAGCTAAAGCTATAACCAACAGGCCAGAATATTTCAGAACCTGACTACCGCGGGTATCGACTTCAGTGATTCTTGCCTACACAGAGACATAAAATAAGACATAAAGACATAAAATGTTTCGCAATATCAGAAATCCCTGTGTACACTGTTGTTAGATGCTGGTGTGGATTGGAAGGAAGGCAGCAATGGAGACTTTTAGTTCTCCATAATGGGCTAAGTGACTACTCTTTTCATAGAATCATAGAATGTTTTGGG
>JMFS01038454.1:0-22009 GCA_000699545.1 Podiceps cristatus | reverse complement strand
TCAAATCCATAGCTCTCCAATTTAGAGACATACCAAGGATCAAGTTAGTTAAAGGCAAGATCTGTCTTGCCAGTTGAGAAATAAGGTTTCACAGGCTGTGGGGGGCATCCTTAAAGGCTCTCAGCTGCTTCAGAATATGCATGAAGTATCAAACCTCTCCTGAGCAGCTGAATAGGTATACAGGAGGCTGTCTGCAGACAAGCACAGAGCCACAACCTGTAAAGGTCATTCCCAAGACAGTACCTAATTAAAGTAAGTTTGGGAACTTAACGTTGTTAAGTTGTTAATAGCTGTTTTACCGAATTTCACCCCATGTTCTGCATGCAGCCAGTGTATGAGAGGCTTCTTGTCAGCAGGGCCAATTTTCCACTCATGGTCGGTTTATGTACAGTGGGGAATTTGTGAAGATATTGCAGGCACAGGAACCTGTGCATTAAAAGTACATTACCCATTTCTGTGCTAATGAATCTGTCCATATTGGAGAAACTGGAAGCTTAGCCAAGGTGGAAGGTCATCTGAAAAGAGAATCACAGGAAAACAAACCAAAATAAAATAGAAGTCTCTTATTGTTCAGTTGCTGTTCCCTGTGATCATTTCATCTAATTACTGTTTCTGGAAAGAGCCGAGTGCAATACACTGAGGAAATATTAGTACCGTACATTCCAGTGAGAATATTTACATTACATATTTCTGGACTACATTGTCCTGTTTTACTGTGAGCATTTTGTAAAATCATTGCTGGTTCAGGTGAATGTCTGTTTCTTGCCTTGCTGTTTTCCCAGTGAGCTTAATGTACTCTTTTTTTTCATAAAATAAGGCTGTTTCTATGCTCTGGGTGAACTATCTAATATCTTGCAGGTTCTGAGATCACAGGTTTACTATTAGGACACTAGAAAATTTTGACCAGGCACCACTTGGCTGAGTGCATAGAAAATACTGCTTTTCATTTCTTAAGATCTTAACATATTTTTTTTTTTAAAAAAAAGTTATTGTTTCAAGATAGTTACAACTTCAATGTTTTGTGAGAAGAATTTTTGAAGCTAAACAAGGAAGCTAAGAATCACTGTCGTCCTTACATCTGGGAACTAGTTTTTGAATATTAATAAAAAATGCTTGCAAGCATTATAATATAAACAATTATACTTTGCTTTCCTAAAATGCATTCATATGGTTTCAGGTGGAATATCTGCTTGTCATTGCCTATCTTAAAATCTTGCATGGTCCTGCAGTGCATTATTAAAATAATTTACATGTCTAACTCCAAAAGGCAATATTTTATAAATGAAAAGAGAAGGTGGTACTTGTAAAATTCTTTGGAAGCATTTCCAAAATGCAGATAAATCTTTGACAAAGATCATGGTAAATTGATGTTTATCATGGGTCATATCATAGGTCATTTATTTTATGATCAATATAATATGTGTTAAGTTCCCAAATTTTTGCCTCTTAACTAGCAAAATGAGTCCCCTTACCGCAAGGAGAAAGAAAAAAAAAAATAAAATCACTTGGAGGAAAAAAGCCTCGTGACGCTTTTGGTCTGGATTCTCAGTTACATTGTGAAGTGAGAAAACAGTACAATTTCAAAGCAGAACAATTTAGGTAATTTAATGGAAGATCTCTACCAGCATCTAGAACAATAAAGTTTAAAAATATTTCTATAACTAAAACAAAGATCATGTGTTCTCTAAAGATATCCCTCACCCAAATAACTGAAAACCACACCCTAAAACTAAACAAACAAACAAACAAAAACCTAAACAAAAAAATACGTTGCTCAGATGTGAAGGTACATAGACATTGCTCATGAGTACAGACTGCTAGATGTGGAGCAAATCTCTGGATCCCAGAGTCCTCAGTTGAAGAAAAGGGGTTTCTTTCTAGATGATGAACTGTTAGGAGGAGTTGAAGCAATGAATGTTTGCCAAGGCAAACAACATACTCAGCTATTCATAAAATATGGCCTAAGGAAAAAGAGACAACAACTAGAATTTTTCATCTTGAAAAGACTTGGGCCTGACAGTAGCCTCCATACAGAAGGCTCCTGTGAAGAAGTTATTTACATTTTATATCTGGAAGTTATGGAAGATACTACTATACTTTATTCTATAAATGTGGAGTATAATAGCATGATATATAAAAGTAATAGCCTTAGATCACAGAGGACTTGGTCGAAACAATAGGAAAATCCAAATACAGAGGACAGTGCAGCACTAGAATATATGAGAATGTGAACTCAGTTATGTTTATTGTAAGGACAAAATAGCCATGGTAGCCTACATTGTGTTTGAGGAGTGGACTGGGCAGTCTCCAGCTGTCTTCTGTAGTCTGGGGCTTGGGGAATGCTGCCTGGGCAGTGGGCTAGGGCAGCCCTGTGGTGGTTCTGCCTTACCCTGGGAACAAAGCCACCCCCAAGACAGCTCAAGAGCTGATACTTTAATGATACCTCTCACCCTGTCCTAGACAGTGTTAATATGTTAAATCTGTCTACTCTGAAGATGCTTAGTAATTTTAATGTAAATCTCAACAGGATCACCCTTTGGGGTAGAATTGATATGCTGCTATCTAAAGCTATCTGGCATTTGAACACAAGCACTTATCTAAGAGAAGTATCCAGATAATATAATCAAGCTTAAGTAGTTAGTTCTTTCTAATGTATAAAATCTTCAGGCTGAGAAATTCAAATCAGAAGGTTGACTGATTTATATTTTGTGCACTTTGTGCTGAGAACATACTTTTAATAATGCTACTGCTTTTTTTAACAGCACTCATGGTAAGCCTTAGGCATTTTCAAACCCTAAGCTACTTCATTTCTTTTGTGGAAGAAACAATTTGCATATTGGTGTAGGCAGAGGAAGGGTTGAGTGATCTTAGAGAAGATTTATTAAAATGTAAACATTTAATCTAATCACTAAAACCTTTTCTATTGGGAATTACAGTTTCAGAAGGCTTAAAACTACTTTTATTCAATGTGGATAGGGATTGCCCACAGCAGTGGTTTTACATCTGCTGTTCAGACTCAGTCTAAACTTTACTAGACTGTAAGGTAGCTTTTAATAAAATATATGCAGACTGACCTTTTTGGTCAGTAATATCATTGAAAGTTGTTTGTTTTGTTTTGTTTTTTCTTGAGAATGTGATTCTGATATGTAAAACGAATGCAGTCATGTTATACTGTCTTAGCTTTCAGTTTAAAAAGCACTCAAGGATTTCTCTTACAGATGTCTGATCTACTTAAATATTGTACAGCACAAAGAATCAATTCATGACTTCTTGCAATAGCAGCAGTAGAAATGGAAATGAAATTACTTTTCAATACCTCTGAAAGTGAAGTAATACTGGATACATTTAGAAAACTTCTCAAATTAACTAATATTTAATTAGGATGCCTCCTACTTTTCAAGCCTTGCTTAAATTAAAATGAAAATTACTGACCTTATCATATGCTTTTAAAAATAAATAAATAAAATAGAAACAGGAGTGTTTGTTTTGTTTTTTTAAATTCCATGTTGCCAGATTTTTTCAGAACCTTCAAATAGATCAAAACCAAATATGTGATTCCAAGGAAAGGTGTGGATCTGAAGCTGATAAGATTGGTATATTGGAAAACTTTGAGGGAACCAGAACTGGAAGGAGGATACAATATAGATCTTTTAGATTGTGCTTTGGAACCATGCTTGAAATAGCTCTTGTAATTCAGAGGTTACATTAGTAATTTCTGTGTGGGTAGTTGTGACTTGTTCCCAGATCCCTGGGGCTCTAGAGGCAGCTGCACCTCTTCTCTTGCCAGTACAGTCCCAGGGCCTTGGAAGGACCTGACAAATAGGCTTTTTACCAGCCTCCTGATGGCAAGATGCTTATTAGCTCCCTTTTAGACCCAGTATGCCAAAGGAGCAGTATTTAGAGCCTAAATTTGGTAAGGTGTTTTGGGGGGTTTTTTATTATTATTATTATTGAAAAAAAAAGTGAGGTTTTCTATGCTTATCTAGCATAAAGCATTCTGTGAAAGGGAAAATGTAGCAACCAATACCATCCTGTTTCCTCATGTTAACAATAATTACAAAAGATACTTTCAATCTTCACATACAAAGTGTTCTGCAATTGCAGGATCTCAGCTTTGCTCCTGTTTAAGTCAACAGCAAAACCCCAACCATCTTTAAAGTGACTGGGTTAAGATCCTTCAACTCTCATAGAGTAGCAGTGAAGGACTAAAGCCAGTTTGTATTCTCTGTTTTAATATATATTCATATTCGATTTTATGGCCGTAGCCTGGCTCAGTATCAGCTTTGATTTTGGACTCTGCAGTTTGTAATTCCTCATCATGTCCTCAGACCTTTTGATCTAGACTTTGACATCTTCCTCTCTGTAGCATGGTGAGAACAGAAATTAGTTCTAACATGAAATTTATTTCCCAAAATTCCGTGAGACTGCTGCTGCTCATGATACTTTGCTAACAAATTAAAAATCCCATTTATTTCTTAATCAATACACAGCAAGGCACCTCAGTGACTTACCTCTCAGGCCTTAAAAACATCTATAATTTTCTCCTCGAGGATGCTTTAGAAGATTGGCACATGCAGTCATTTTTATTCTCTTTTGCTGAAGAGCAGACTCTTGCAGTTACAGGGGGGGTTATCCATTAATGGCATATTTGGGGGGGCTCAAAGATTGAATGTTTCAGTGTATGTTTTCTGTGTCATATTTGGAGAACAGATGCTACTTACTTCATGTCCTGACTAGAAATTATAGATAAAAGAATGCTGCTAGATGAAAGAAAGCTACAAAAGCTGAGATCTTCCCCTCTAATTTGTAATTGGAGTTTTTGTTCGGTAGCAGCCTCATCCAAATGCAGTGCAATCAGTGCAGCCGGTTTGAAGGAGTAATCTGCTGTTGAAACTTAAATCACCACTACACAAAGCATTTTGTATGCATTTTATAACTAGTATTAAAAAACCCTAGTTATTCTGTCATAGTAGAGTTCACATGTGAGTCCTGGGAACTGGTTTTGGTTTAGCTTACGGCCCATCATTAATACTTAAGCATTGTGCAAGTATCCATAGAAGTTCTAAAGTTTCATCTTTTCTTGTTCTTGTCTACTTTGTAAGTGCTCAGGACTGCAGACAGACAGCCATCTGCAGCTCTCTTTTACATAGCTTCTAGAAGTGAAATCAAAATGCATGCTGAATCTACTCCTTAGTCTCCTTAAGAACAGTCATTCTGTAAATGTAACCCTAAAAGGCTTTTCGGTGTAGGGCCAACAATGGGATGGACAGGGACGAGGACGGACAGGGATAAGTACAAATAATTATATAAGTAAAAATAATGTTGTAATTTTGAGTCTGGTATATTGATTCTGTCTCAAGGCAAATACAAATACGGAATTTAAGAAGTACAGCTTCCATTTATGACTTGTGCAGAAAGGTTGCATATTGCAGGCATTAGCTGTGCCCAGCTTATGGATACACGGCTTTTGCCTTTATCAGATCTAGCTGGCTAAAGAGACTCTATCTGCACAGATGCACAGTCTCCATGTCCTTTCTTGAAAGCTTAGATTTTACCAGTCCATTTTGCTGAATTTTTCCCCTGACTACTACTGTTATTCAGGTGTATGTCTGTGAAATATACTACAAGATGCGGTATGCCAGCTTGCTGCACTAGCTGCAACAGGTTTCAGAAATAACTTTTTGAGCTCACCACCCTTTATCCGTAATGTAATAAAAGAGGAGCAAAATCTGTTTCAGCCTCCCTCAGTTAAGCCCTTTGGAGGGGAAAAGTCCTTTTCTAACACTTGCTAATGCATGCAGGTGGTCCTATAATGTGTGACGCATATATCTTCTCTGTGCAGGGCTACGTGACAGTGTGGAACTTGATTACCCTGTTCCAGGAACTTTGAGATAAATGGATTGACTCTGGGTGAGCTGAAGCAAATAACGCCCATTGCTGGGCAGCTGTCACCTGGCAGGGACATCCCCCAAGAAAAAAGGACATGACATGGATGACAGCCACCTACATGAGATAGGCTGCCTTTTCCCCTACCTCTTTACATAATAAACTTGATTTTAGTGAGCAGATGTCTTTCCTACAATGAACCGCATACGTGTAAGGCAAAATGAATTAACAAAAGTAATGACTCAAAAAAAACACCCATTCTGACACCTTTTTATGAACCAAGTGAAAATAATCTGCACTGAAAAAGGGTGCATGAATTAATGCATGAGGATGAAATGACCATTGGCAAAATTTTCAGTCTTTTATGATAAAACTAGAAGAACTAAAGAAATTCTAAGAGTGTGTTGGAAATCCAATACCAAAAGCAACAATGGGACAAACCACCCCCCAGCATATCCCCCCCAACTGTATGACTTCAGGAAGTTTTACAGTTATTTTTGATCAAAATCAAGCAGTTTTGTGGTTGTTTCATTGTTGTTGGGGTTTTTTGGGGGGGTGGGGTGGGGGAGGGAGGGAGAGAGCAGAGGTAGTCCCTACATTTTTGTTAGTGAGATAGAAAAGCTTCAGCTATGATACCCTAGGTCTGGCTGTTTTGAAAATATATAGGACTATAGAAGTGCAGATTATCAGACTAAAAGCCTTACTTGCTTAAAAAAAGCAAGAAATTGCCTTTCCATAGTTCGAAATTAGTGTTCCTCATTGGTGGACTAGAGAGATTAAATGACAACTTTGGCAGTGCAAATATAAAGAAGCCAGAACAATCAATTTTTTGTTTCTTTTTTTTTTTTTTTTTTCTTTTTTTACCTAGAGCCATGTCAAATAAGACTTATTCTGTATTTTATTTTATAAAATTTGTCTCTAAATCTCATTGTTTAACAGGAAAGAAAATAAAATTAATGATTTGTATCCTATTGGTTATATCCACAGTTCTAATAGGTTATTCATAAGCTGTTTATTACCAGAATTAAAACTGAGAGATATAATTATTTACATAAGTTACACATTGGTTGCTTGTATTTAGTCATGAATTGCAGAATCCTTAAACTGTAGTCAGTTTTATTGTCAAACTAAAAGATAACACTAATGATCATTAATTCTTTATTTTAAAACAGTGCTTTGGTGAGTGCTTTAAGCATCCAAAGTTAATGACTGTTCTATTAAATATCAGAAAGCTCCTGAAAACTAACAGAAAAGGGAATGCAGACAAAGTGATCCTACGTCAAATTTGAAACAAATCTTGGTGACATTGATCTGTGTCACTACCTAGCTGCAGTCCAAAGCGACAATGTCAAAGTCATTGAAGTAGTCTTCCCCAGTAAAAGTGTCTTGTAAGAAATGTTTCTTGAAGCCATTTGAGATAGCATAACTCAGATACTGCAAGTAGTTTTCCTTCCCAGCATTTTCTGATGTTGGTATGTATCCTATATGAATAAACTTGGCATACATCATCCAGGAGGCCAAAGAGTGCAATGTGTGGTCAGTGCTTGGTTCATGACTGCCCGTTACAATAATGCATCTGCTATCATATCAGCAGTCATCCAGAAAGTCAGCCTGCAAGAGGGGCTTCTGTACAAGGTGCAGAAAAAAATATATTTAATGATGTGGCATATTTTCCCAATCTTATAAGCATTTGTATAAAGGGATCTAGCTCCAGTGTACTACAGTAGTATATATTTTGTGTATCATCAATGAATATTATTTAGACCTTTTAAATAGATTTTTTTTAATGTCCTTTGGGGCTATAAATTGATGGGTTAGGAGAAAAAATTTGAATTATAATAAAACTAGTAAATTCTTAAGTTTTGTGGTGAATGAGTGGCTGGTTAATTGATGACTAAATTCTGCCTGTGACTATCTTAACACGTGACAGTGATTGATACATTGCTTCACTTGCATCAAGAGATATCATTACCTTACAATTGGTAAGGTTATCAGATTTTAACAAAAGCAAGATAAAAATAAGCAGCCTCTTTTTCTCTTTCCTTTTTTTTTTTTTTTTCCCCTCCCCTTGGAGATGAAAGTGAGTACACTTTTGAATGCATGCTCAGTTGTTATTTTAGTTTGAAAAAATATTCCTACTATAATTTAGCACATGAAATGAGAATAAAGGCATAGGATTAACAAGGAAACAATATATGCCTTTAAGAACTCTATAGATGTCCTATACCAATGTATAGGACTACTAAAAGTTTTTTGCACTTAAAGCAATACAGGCCTGGTAACTGTAGTGATGCTTGAATACTAACTTAAATACTTTTGACAGTCTTTGAACATCCAAGTTTTGTTCAGAATCTCTTTATTAATTGCATTGTTTCTTTTAAGGCCAAAAGATTCCACGCAAATTTGAGGACAGATTTAATGGCAAGATTTGGGACAGATTTAATGTATTAAACTATGTATTAAAAAGCACACGCAAGGAGAATAGGGAGGTTCTGTGAAAAATGAGCTACAACACTATGAACAGGGTTGCCAAAAAAAATGCTTTTTGGTTGCCATCTGTGTGTTTCGCATGATGGTCCAGTGTCAGTGGACTCTTATTTTTGCTGATATTAGCAGATGTTTCTGATACTTGTTTCAGATTCCTTTTTTTTTAGATTTGTAATGTTCCAAAGTGACCTGCTGTGCCCTGTGAGCTAATGGATTAGATGTCCCCGTTCCTGCATTTGTCATTCTTTTTGCTTCATAGTTCTCTTTACAGTGCTAATAATAATAGAGTGAATACTTGCTAGGAACAGAGATTTTTAAAAATTTTGTGTTTCAAAGGTAACAGATAACTGCATACACCAAGAAATTAACTTTGATTTCCCCCCTCATATAATTTCCTATTAAATTAGAGGGAAGGAGGCAGAAAAACTAATTTCTTGCAGATTTATTTCCAGTGGTCTGATAAATTCCATAATCCTGGACAAGTATTTGAGCACCATTAGGAGGTAAAGCATCAGCAGGATTGTGCCCTGCCGATGTAATACAATGCCACACTTCCCATTGTTTCTCAGATATCCTTTCCAGATTTGGGACAGAAAAAGAGAAGTCTTTTTAAGATACAGTGTCTGCTGTAGAGGGAGATGGTCTTCACAGAGTCCTTGGTGATCCTGGTCTTGCCAGCAGAAACCCCAAGTGATTGTCAGGGAGAAATCCTCAGTGTGCTCCAGTAGCCCCTGTAGGCTGGGTGTGAGGGCAGGCAGCCTGCAGGACACGTGTGAATTGCACCCACCCCTCGGGTGGGCCATGACCACTGAGGGCATCCTGAGAATGCATGAAGTGTGCTGAGGAGCCACGTGCCCACGCACTGGCAGACAGCCAGCAGATACCATGTGTCATTTATAAAACATTGGAGATTGGACTGGTGGTTGCTTGCACCAGTTTCAAAGGTCTTATGAAGACTCTCAACCAGATTCCTGCCATTACGTTGTGATAAACAGTATAGGACAGAAAACCTGCCTCCCATGCTGACTTACTTTGATGCAATGAGTAAGACAACAGTTTTTTTAATAAAAATTGATCACAATTCACAAACTGTACATAAATTGTTTGCATCACAAGTTATGTCAAACTACCACCATTTAACAACTGTAATTTTGTGTTGTCTACAAGCAAACTTTCTAGCCAGGTATTGATTTTTAAGCAACAAATCTATTATAGCATTACAGTACCTCTCAAAAATAGATTTTCTGCATGCATAGCATGGATTATTAAATTACCTAGATGAATTAATTTTCATTTTCATTTTTATTTGTATTTCCAGTTTGAATTTGCACTTGTAGAACATGTTTTACAAAACAAACTTTACACAATCAGATAATATATTTTCATTATCTTTTATCTTACCATTCTATTTCTACATTCCAATTAAGTCGATATTAATTTTTCATGGTTGCTATCACAAATCTCATTTCATAAATGAAAATAAATATGCAAAACATTTCAATCCATATACCTCAGAAGACACAGAGATGTACTGAAAATCCTGTTGTGCTTTTTCACTATGCTCTATGCTTCCAAATGTGAAGAACCTGATTGTTCCCTTTTGCATTTGTTTTGTTTTTTTTTTTCCTGCACACTGGAGAGAAAATCTGCTTGTTTCTGCTTGAGGGTTGTCATTTGGAAATGTAATGGAAAAGCAGAGTTTATGCTGCTTCCTGCAGAAGGACAGTCAAGACTTTCAGCTATTTACCTTCAAGAGTATCAGAATTCCAGCATGAGTGTTTCTGTGCTTTCACATTACTGTTTCCAACCCAGTCAATTTCCTGTAAACTTACTCACAACCAGGTCTGAACCAAAGTCTAGAATATACAAGCTCTATGAGGGGGAAAAAAAATGGAAGAACTGGGCTTGTTGAGCCAGAGAAAAAAATTACAAGAAGACCTGGTAGAGATCTTCACATGTGTAAAACAAGCTGTGAATTAGAAGGAAAGGAACTCTTTTCTGTGTTAACTAGGCATAAGAGAAGCACTTTCTAGCTGTAAGAATAAACAGACTTTCTAGTATACACCTTAACTACCCATAATCATATAACTTCAAGAATAAAGAGAGTAAGGATGTCAGAAATGATTGTGGTACTGTTGGTTTTCAGTCACTGTGGGGAATTGGATGTATCAAGCTCTCCCAGTGCTTTTTAAATGTCTGTTCTACAGGTATTAGCTCCAGAACTTGGGGAGGGGGAACCCAAACCTTAAATATTTTTTCTGTTCCTGAAACTAATTAATTTCTTCCTCATGTGCTTTTCCTGTCTGGGGCCTTGCACTTTCTTTTAGCCTCTTCCTGAGGGGTGCTCCTAAAAGGAATGAGGAGAAAGAAAAAAAGGAATTTGCTTAGCAGCTGATATATCTTCTTCTGAGTTTTCCCTCTTATGTCTAGAAAATCCTGCTCTATAATGATGGTGAAATATGGAGTGTTTGGGGATGTAGTCTGCAAATGTTCGATGCAGCTATAACAGCAGTATTTATTTCTACATTAATATTCCATGAGAACTTATGTTTGCTATTTTTCTTCATTTCTATACCATTTACTGGAAAGAAAGGTTGTTTTTTTTTTTTTTATTTCTGGACACAATAATCCAAAGTAAAATCATTCTTCTGTGATATGGTAGAGTCCAAATATTTTTGTTAAGCACTGATGGATATGAAGGAAAGGGGAGATCATTTTGGACGGGAAGAGTGTTCTTTTTGATGGCAAAATTGGTTTTGGTGGAAGAAAAAGGTTTTTTTTTTTTTGGGGGGGGGGGGGGGCGCGGAAAGCCCTATTAGGCTGTCTGAGAAAACAGTCTAGTGTGACTGTATCTTGTACCAAAAAAAAGAAAAAAAAGACAAAACCAAAAACCAATCCTCAAACTCCTGCTCATAGTATACACTCATAATGTAGTTTTCCATGTTTCCCTCTGCTTTTTAGCCTTAATCCTAGGGTATGATACTGAAGATATGTGACTGTTTTTGATGTTACTAATGAGAATGTACTGTGGATTATCACAGTATAGTTCTGCATGATTCTGGAGCTGTCTTGACTAACTGGCAATTAAAATAAAACAAAGCAAAATAATAAAAAAGCATAACCTGAAATCAGTTCCCAAGGTATTAAATATGTTGTGTCACCCCTGCCTTCCCTTGGAAAGGAAGAAAGCAACAGAGATGTAACAAGGATATGAGCAAAGTTCTTTTCCTTATATATGTCAATGGCTGACATACTCTTTTCGAGAAGCAGGAGAGATGGGTTTGCTGCCACTCTCTGCCAGTGGCTTCGCTCAAACCCACTTCAGACACGCTCTTGCAAGTTTCCAAACTATCCAGGCTTTAGTGGTTTGAGATGGACCTCCTTAGATTTCTCATGCTTAGGAGCCCTACTGTCTTGAACAAAATATTTGCACGTCCTATGAGACAGACAGGAGAGAGCATGAGTGAAGGTCTAGCCTGAGGGGCAAAGGAGTCACCCAACAGGCTTCCCTGATGTTCCCAGTGTCTACTGCATGCAACAATCAGATCCTATCCTAACCATCTGTTCCTGCAGACCTTCAGTTAAGATGAAAGCTCAGAAGTTCTCTTCATGAGCCAGACAGAGCATCATGTACTCTGGAATATATTTTGGCTGATAGCTGATGTGCCATCTTGGGAGTAGCTGCAGATCTCCTCAGGAGATAATTGAACTTCAGTTTCCCACGTTCCTGAGGACTGTTACTGTACTGAGTACTGAGCTATGACATAGAAGTACAGTCATCTCCTCCATCTTCTTGTCCCATTCTTTCCTACTAACATTTTTTAATTTATTCTTGGAATGATATTTTGTAAAGAATTTAATTCGCTGTGATATATTTTGGCTAGTGTAACGTGTCAATGGAGACAGAAAGATGAGCTGCAAATATGCCAATAGATGCTTTGCGTATGTTTGGAGTTTGCTTCCTTGTAGCATCTGATTTGCCTAAGCGCATACATAGATGAAGGTAAGTGGGAGTTACAGGGCAGAGTGTACATAATGATTTTAAAATGTATTTCAGGTTTTGTTTGTTTGTTTGTTTGCTTTGGTTCTTTATTACTTTTATTAAATGATTGTTCCCAGCAGGGAGCTAAGCCATAGAAATGATTTTACCTTCCACCTTCCTTGTTCTAATGAATCTTACAGTTTAAAAAAGATTTCAAAATATTCGCAACTCAGTTTCCTGGCTTTTACCTAAATTGTTGCTAATTCAAGTTCATTTCTTTACTATTATGTCAGCCACTTAAAGAATGAGCATATTTTACAATTAAAAAGAAATATTTAAAGAATCGCATTTTGTATTTTCTTAAATAGTTACTAAATCACTTCATTTTGCCATCATTATTTGAGCTACTTACATTTGAAAAGTAGTGGAATGTGTTGCCTTTGTTTTTAGAGTATAATCAAGATTTTAAATGATACTTTTGGGGAAGTCATCTTGCTTTCTTTTTTATCCTTTTGCCTGCTAAACTATTTCACTTTATCAACGGGTGTTAAAATCCCTTCAGTTTGACCTCTGAATGTATAGCAAAGAACATATCCTTAGGGAAATGGCCTTTGAGCTCTCAAAAAGGAAAGAAAAGGTGCAAGAGAAGTTATTCCTTTTTCTGGCCTTGTATCCTGCACTTTGACAGTTTCGAGCTTCATTTTCACAGTCTAGAAGTGTCGGTTTGATCATACGATAAATACTCATGTTATCTATCCCCTTCTAAATTCCTAGTGAATACAAAGCACTGTAACTTTACTATAAAAGCAGATAGAGAAGCACAGATTTAATCATCTCTTTCATAGTTACAGCTACAGGGAGTTAGTCTGCACTAGAGTATCCTTAGCTTCTATTTCCATCTCTACTAGCTTCCTGCTGTAAAATCTGAAAATGCAAACATTTACATCTCCAGTAACCATGTTTTCCTCCTTGTAAAGCAGGGATAATAAAATTCCCTGCCATCAGTAAACCCTGTACATTGAAAGTCTTCAAACCTAAGTCAACGGTAAGAGGTGTTACATTTGAAACGATATCAGGTTTTTTTGAAAAATCTATCATGCCAAACAATAAAGAGAGAAATGGATGAAACCACAGCACAAAAATTCATCGCTTGATAGATATTTTGGAAATGTTTTCCATTAACTCACATTGTCATCCTTTCTTTGTCACAGAACAGAGAGGGATTTACAAGAATAAATCAGTTAGTGAAAATGCTATAGTGAGGTATATTTGTCTACGTTCTGCTCTAACATTTTTCTCCTTTTCTTTTTCACAAAATGAAGACAAGTTTGTAACAAACACCAGAACACCCCACACCCCACACCCCCCAAAAAAAACCAAAACAAACCCCCAAACAAACAAACCCAAACCCATAAGGAAAATGGTCAGGTTAGTGCTTTCCTAGCAAATTTTAACGAAGTTTAAGTGGCAGAGAGGTATCCTCTGAGAAGATGCCTTCTGTGTAGTTCAGGAATACTGGTATCTCCTTTAGTATTCTCCCCCTGATAGGACGTAGTGTAGGGAGATAAGAGCAGAAAACTGTCTATTGGCACACCTCTAGTTCCCTTCTCTAAGGAATATTGACAAGTTGAAATAGAAGAGGAAGGTGGAAGTTTGGTTATCTACGTAGCCCAATTCTACTTTCAGTAATTCATCATCTTTTTATTTTAATTTCAGTAGGCTTAAGGAGGATGCTGTCTTGTCAGAGAAAGCCCTAACAACACACCTCAAGTGCCAGGAAACTTCATAAAATCTCCCTACTCCTATCAATGATCTTCTGTGATTTTTTGACAATCTAGTCATAGATTTTTTTACTGTTTATGCTTGGTTTCTGACACTTCTATGAATGGTGATGCAGAAAGACTGCTTTGAACACTGTTACAAAGAAGACAACTGCAATTTTTCTCAAGAAAAAAAAAAAAAAAAAAAGTCCTGAAGGTCTGCAGGAGATGATTTGCTGACCTGTACAGTTCTGTGTTTCTGTGAAGCACTTTTCCCGGGTACATCCAGCAGATGTTCTGAAACATTATCAGTTACAAAGCACATGGTATGTTATTAAGGGCTTTTTTTTTTTTTTTTTTTTCTGCACACAGCTTCATCAAGGCTTGATTGTAAACAGAATGTCCTTATCCAGAAGTATGTTTAGTTTTATGAAAATGTGATTTTTAGCAAGAGGTATTAAGAGTAATGGGGAAAAGCTATAGAAATAGACACAAGCTTTGTTACCTTTAATGCTGTGGTTGTATGACAATATCCTGAGGAAATGGCAATAAAATTTAAAAAAGCAGAGACAGATGACTGCCTGTTTCATCAACAGTTTTAACTGTTTCTTGCAAACTGGCTTTGCAAGTTTTATTGGAAAGAGCACTTTATCTTGCTTCCTGAATTTGAGGTGTACTAGCTGTACTAATTGTAATGTGCTACTATGCTGATAATGATGGTGCTTTCTATCTAAAAATCACTATAAAAGGGAAATAAATTGTCTTGCATTTACAATAATATTTCCAAATTTAATTACAGTATCCGATACTATACATACAATTTATGCCATGTGGTATAATTGTAAATCAGAGGACAACGGTTTCTTCCCCATTTCCCCTGTTAGAGGAGGGAGACAGTATACTGAGATTACGGGGGATTTAGCTGGTAGGGAAAACTGACTAGGAAAAAATCAGAAATACTGTGTTGCTGTGATATAAGAGCATAGGGAGCATGGGGTGGCAAGGGCTGTGGGATGGAGGCATCTGGCTGGAGAGCTGCACAGTCATCTGCAGCTGGAGAGCTGCTCAACCCTCCTGGTTTCAGTCCTTGCATAAGGGCTCCCTCAGCTCTAGAAATGCCTCCCCATCATTCTGCCTAGAAATTTGGCAGCTGGGGTTTATTTTTAAAATATTAGCCTTCTACATACACCGAGTATTAGCCAACCAGCCAGTCTTCCAAGATCTTATTTGATACTCAGGCAAATGCTGCTGCTTAAGGTTTTTAAGAAAATGTGCAGTTTTTTGAGAGATTCCTTTAGGTGTTCTGAGCACTGGCTCAGTAAAAATGGAGGTTTTTGTAATATCCCAAGTAAAAATGGCTTATCAGAGCTTCTCAAATGTAATATAACTTTATGCCAAATGTATTGGTCAGTTCATGAGAGGAACCTTTCAGGAGATAGTCAGTTGTTCTGAAATGGGATGAGCTTTGTCCAAAGTAAATGGTCTTCCATATATCACAAGAAAGTCTATGTAGAAAAAGTGTCAGTCTGTACAAAATTACTTTCACCAAACAGCTCCCAGTCAGTGTAAAGATGTTTGTTTGATTTTTGTCTGCTAGCTTGATGACATGAAATGTAACCAGCAAGGATGGTATCCCATAGATCTTGAATTTGCAGGATAAAGTACTCTTGAGATGTCCTTTGGTTTCAGGTTTGAAGTCAGTATCTTGTCAAATATTAGACAGATCCCATCAGGTTGAGTCTGAGGAGATGGATATATACATGGATGGACATACAATTTGTTGCTATTATTTACACAGATGCTGCTAATTTAGATGCGGTTTTCACTCCGCAAAAACAAAGAGTCTCCCTCTTTCTCCCATTTTATTTCAGCAGAGTCTACATTGTAGAAAGAAGTATATTCTTTGAAAATATCCATCTTGAATGGTGGTATTGGTATAGCAAATAGCTGGATAACTGTTTCAGAACAGTGCGCCTTTAATACTGTTCTACAAATGCTAGAAGAGTCCCTACAGACAGCTGATGATTAATGAAGCATTTAATTTATTTCTCTTTACTGTTTCTGTGAACATGTATTGATTAAAGTAGAAAATACCATTGGATTGAATATCTTCAGAGATGGCCTCTTATTCTGGATGTGATACGAGGATTTTAGAAAAGTCAGTTGTCTGAAAACAAATGAGCAGTGAGCTCTTTTACATTGAAACCTTCCCTTTGCCAATGGAGGAGATGCCATGTATTTTTTATTTATCACAGATCTGTAACATCTGTTGATATTTTCTTTACATTGTTCTGCTGTTATCTATAATGTGGAATGGATTAGCTGTGGCATCATGTTCCTGAGTATTAGGTTGAATATTAATTTCTTTCCTGGATGTGTGAATGCAAAATGGTATTTTGGAAACACTTTTAAATACACACAAATGATGAGCAACTGTCCTGAGTTCTCACAGATTTTAGCATAATATCCGATATGGTTCATGAGCCCATTCATCATTACAGTCCCTTTGGTCTGGGCTACTGTATTTCACATTCTGATTTCTGAGTGAATGCAAATGGCAATACAGATGTAGCCAAATATGATGCTCAGGCTGCATTCCAGTTTTTGTTCTTCTACAAAGAGCCTGTTGCCAGGTTACTTAGTTTCTACAACTACTGTTTGTGGGAGGTTGAAGGCAAAGGCAGCTTCACAAGTTTCGTGTTGTTGAGAAATGCTGGAAGTCAGTGACGTGAAGATTTTGGTACGTACTGCAGCAAGTTTCAGTAGGCATAGATGTAATTAATGCCTGTGGTTAGAAAAGCAGGAAGTGTATCCAGTTAGGTGACCTGACTCCTCTTTGTTCTCAGAGTGTTCTGCATGGAGCAACTCCAACCTGATCCACAAATGCTATCTGAATGAAAATTTCTTGTGAATGCTTTGTACCAAATGAGGACAGAAGTTTGACAAAGTGAGAAAGTGCAACTGCTGCTGGCAGGGAACATCTTGAAACATCAGCATCTGTGCATTAAACCCTCAAGTGTCAGTAATTGCACAGAGAACCTTTATAGTTGCTGTAGACAGAATCTGACAGAAGAGTGCAGCTCCTGTCAGGGGTGGTTTTATGTGTTTCCAGCCCCAAGCAAACGGGCAGGAATACCTGTGTTGTAGCTGTATCAGTTGGGCTTCTGTGCACAGCATGGAAAATTCATCTTGAGGATGAAGAATAGCTAAAAAAATGTTAAGTCAAACTTCTTTTAAAAAATAAGATTTCTTGGAGTTGTGTTGTCATCTTTTGTATAATTGGATCGTGCATTGAAAAGAACTTTGTAAATAAGTTGCTGATTCATCCAGAGACAATTTTAGCCACAGTCCTAATTCAGGCTTTCTGTCAAAAACTTGCAAAGAGCAGCTATGTGGAAAGCATCTCAATGTCCTTCCCACACCGTGGTGCCCAAAACTGAACACAGCACCTGAGGTGTGGCCTCACCAGTGCCAAGTACAGTGGGACAATCACTTCTTAGCCCTGCTGGTTATACTGTTCCTGATGCAGGCCAGGATGCTGTTGGCCTTCTTGGCCACCTGGGCACACTGCTGGCTCGTGTTCAGCTGGCTGTCAACCAATGCCCCCTGGTCCTTTTCTTCCTGGCAGCTTCCCAGCCACTCCTCACCAAGCCTGTAGCATTGCCAGGGATTGCTGTGGCCCAAGTGCAGGATTCAGCACTTGGTCTTGTTGAAGCTCATACACTTGGCCTCAGCCCATCGATCCAGCCTGTCCAGGTCCCTCTGAGGAGCCTTCCTACACTCAAGGAGATCAACGTTCCCACCTAGCTTTGTGTCATCTGCAAACTTACTGAGGGTGCATTCAATCTCCTCATCCAGGTCATCGATAAAGATATGAAACAGGAGTGGCCCCAACACTGAGCCCCGGGGAACTCCCCTTGTGACTGGATGCCAATTGGATTTGATTCCATTCACCACCACTCTCTGGGCCCGGCCATCCAGCCAGTGTTTGATCCAGGAGAGTGTACACCTGTCCAAGCCATGGGCAACCAGTTTCTTCACAAGAATGCTGTGGGGAACAGAATCGAAGGCTTTACTGAAGTCCAGGTAAATAACATCCACGGCCCTTCCCTCATCCACCAAGCGGGTCACCTTGTCATGGAAGGAGATCAGGTTCGTTAAGCAGGACCTGCCCTTCATGAATCCATGTTGACTGGGCCTGATCATCTGGTTGTCCTGTAAATTGTGTCTAATGACACCCGAGATGATTTGTTCCATGATCTTCCGAGGTCAGACTGACAGGTCTATGGTTCCCTGATCCTCCTTCTGGCCCTTCTTGTAGATGGGTGTCACATTTGCCAACCTCCAGTTCAAGTGTATAATGTATATCTTCTCCATATAGTGTATCAGAGACGTGATCTCATTCTTATGTCACAAAATAGTTATGGAAATTAGAAATATTTACTACTCATAGAATTATATACCAGTAGGCATTTCACAGGGTCATTCAGCTTTAGCTAGAGTTGATGGTCTAAATGTCACTATTTCTTTGTGATTTTTTTTCTCCAACAAGCAAACTTTGTTAGTACCTCAGCAGTTTAATACCTGGGGTTTTTTTGGTTGTTTTGTTTGTTTGTTTGTGGTTTTTTTGTTTGTTTCGTTGTTTTTTTTTTAATGAAGCCTTCTGATAATAATCATGACAGGTGACTTTACAGTCTCAGCTTTTTGGAAAATTGTGATTTTTTTAAATATAAATGCCCTAAACCAGATGAAAGTAGGCCAGAAATTTCACCTGTCCATTTGTGCACATAGTCAGGAATAATACTGAAATCTTACACCAGTGTTAACATCAATGAAGGTATTTACAAATAATTTTCATTGCTTTAACTTTTACAAGTTGAGCTTTTGATACTGTCTTTATGAGGTAATATACAGAGTGATTTTATCAGTGTCATTTTTTGATCAGCTTGTCATTAAAGGATCCACTTTAAATATGCATGCTGTATATGGCAACACTGCAGAGGCTGCTGCCAGGATCTCTGCCACTGACTCATTGTCACCAGGCTTTATAGAAGTGATTAGCTCAGTCAAAATGTACTATACAAGTGGTTATCTCAATTTTCTGGTTCAGCAAGTAACATTGCTCTGGAGATTTTGTGGTGATGGTTTACTGTTATACAATGTAAAATGTAATGGTGTGGAGAATATTGGTGTGCAGCTAAAGGCCATACTTATGGAGATCTTTGAGCTAATTCAGGAGGAGTATTCTGAGGTCGCAATAACAGCCTTTTTTACATACAGTGCTAAATATAAATGCCATTATTCATTCAGAAATAGGGACACAGAGCAGTAGCATGCAACGTATGAAATGCTGTGTATCCCTAGTAGTCAGAAACAGTTTCTCATTGGCCCAATAGATAATATTTCCAAAATTTTGAGACTTTACTATATCACATGCCTACTAAACCATGTCCCGAGGTGCCATTATCTACGCGTTCTTTGAAAACCTTCAGGGATGATGACTCCACCTTTTAGGCAGCTTGTTCCCATACTTGATCAGTCTTTCAGTAAAGAAGTCTTTCCTAATATCTAATCTAAACCTCCCCTGTTGTAACTTGAGGCCATTTACTCTTGTCCTATTACTAGTTACTTGGGAGAAGAGGCCAGCACCTACCTCTCTACAATCTCCTGTCAGATGGCTGTAGAGAGCGATAAGGTGTCCCCTCAAGTCTCCTTGCCTCTAGGCTAAACAAGCCTAGTTCCCTCAGATGCTCCTCCTAGAACTTGGTCTCCAGACCCTTCACCAGCTTTGTTGCTCTTTTTGGGACACGCTTCAGCACCTCAATGTCCTCTCTACAAGCGAGGGACCCAAAACTGAACACAGTACTCAAAGTGCAGCCTCACTAGTGCTGAGTACAGGGGGACAATCATTTCCCTACTCCCGCTGGCCACACTATTCCTGATACAAGCCAGGATGCTGTTGGCCTTCTTGGCCACCTGGGCACACTGCTGGCTCATGTTTAGCAGGCTGTCAACCAGCACCCCCAGGTCCTTTTCTGCCAGGCAACTTTCCAGCCACTCTTCCCCAAGCCTGTAGCATTGCATGGGGTTGTAGTGACTGGAGGACCCAGGAAGGCCCACTTGGCCTTGTTGAAGCTCATACACTTGGCCTCAGCCCATCAATCCAGCCTGTGCAGATCCATCTGCAGAGCCTTCCTACCCTCAAGCAGATCGACAGTCCCGCTCAACTTGGTGTCGTCTACAGACTTACTGTGGGTGCACTCAATCGTCTCATCCAGGTCATGGATAAAGATATTAAACAATGCCGGCCCCAAAACTGAGCCCTGGGGGACACCGATTGTGACTGGTCACCAACTGGATTTAACTCCATTCATCACAACTCTTTGGGCTCAGTCATCCAGACAGTTTTTAACCCAGCAAAGAGTACACTTATCCAAGCCATGAGCTGACAGCTTCTGTAGGAGAATGCTGTGGGAGTCAGTATCAAAGGCTTTAGTGAAGTCCAAGTAGATAATGTCCACAGCCTTTCCGTCATCCACTGGGTGGGTCAGCTGTTCAGTGGAGATCATGTTGTTCTAGCAGGACCCACCTTCTGTGTACCCATGTTGTCTGGGTCTGATCCCCTGGTTGTTTTGCACATGCCCGGTGAACCTCAAGATGAACCACTCATAATCTTCCCTGGTACCAAAGTCAGACTGACAGGCCTGGAATTCCACAGATTCTCCTTCCAGCCCTTCTTGTAGATGGGCGTCATGTTGGCAAGCCTCCAGTCGTCTGGGACCTCCTCTGTTAAACAGGACTGCTGATAAATGATAGAGAGTGGCTTGGCAAGCTCCTCCGCCAGCTGCCTCAGTACTCTCGGGTGGATGTCATCTGGCCCCACAGACTTGTGAGTGTCCAGGTGGTGTAGCAAGTTGTTAACTGCTTCTTCCTCCATGAAGCAGATATTTGCAAGAGGGAAGATAGTTTTGTGACAGACACTAGTTTTCTGAGGCTTTCTGGTGCTAGACAATGCGGGAAGACATAACTACAATAACTTTCTTGCCCCAAATGACTAAACTACTTATTAGGTGGTAATAAGCATATAGATATGAAATTGAAAACAAACAAACAAGCCCCACACCATGCCTAGTGACAAGAGAAGTGTGAATGGCAATACAGTGAAACAGTAACGCAATGAATCTTGGATATTTCACACATTTCTCTGAGAGCTCTTTACAAATGACTGTTCTGAGGTGCATTTCACCTCAGCTGAGCAAAAAGTAAGGCTTTTCTTAAGCCACTTCAACATCAGACGCGCCTATCTGCATGCTTAACACTTGAAGTGTTACTTCTGTTGACATTATGCCCAGTCAATCCATGAGTAATTCTACAAATTTCCATTAAGCTTTATCATTGTTTCCCCTTATTCACAAGGTTCTCTCTGACCCTTTCTAACGACTGTTTTCCCTCCATTTTCTTTCTCCCCTTTTTCTTTGCTTCCTGGTTCCCTAGGGAGATGAGGTTCTTGGTAGTTAAATGATTCATAGAAATAATTAACAATCAAAGGCAACAGGTTTGGGAGCCTAACATAGTAGGCTGAAACACTGGGTTGCTTTCGGCTTTCAACTTGCCATGCCACAGATATCTGCCAGTTTAGACCTCACAACCTGGATGTTCCCATGTTGCTGTCAGACAGCAATAGAGTGACTCTGAATGGAAAAATGGAAGACCATAGGCAAACCAATGTTTTTATTGAATGGGTGAGCAATATGAATTATTAAGCAAACAAGAATGCCTCCAGTAAGGCTACTTCTGCTGAAGTGGAAGTGATTTTTAGTTTTAATAATAGAAGGCCAATTTAAAGTGTTGATGCTGACTTTATGTCCTGGTTTTAGCCAAGACAGAGCTAGTT
>JMFS01038453.1:0-18475 GCA_000699545.1 Podiceps cristatus | reverse complement strand
GGGGCGGGGCGGGCCTGGGTGGAGAGAGAATAAAATGCCAACTCTGTTCAAATCACTGCCAAAACTTCCATCAGCTTTAATAAGGGTACAACATAAGATCGGCTCAAATAACTGTCACAGGTGTCCTCCTCCCACTCACAGGCACACATAAGAGTATGAACTGTCCTGAAAAAAACCCCACCAAACACTGTTTCAAATGAGAGTGGGAATATAAGTTTCTACTGAACGATCCAAGAAACTCTGGAGAGGTCTTTGGTTTGCTACTTGTCCTTTTCATCCTTGTTTCTCTGACTTCTTTCCTCATAACAAGACTCATTGTAACAAAAACCTGACACCATTACAGCTGCTAAAAGGTTCGTGACATTTCTTTGTCTCTACTGGACTGAGTTAGGAAAGCTTCAAGGTCATTTTCAGGATAAACCTGATCTTCCCCTACTTGTCATTAACAGGGATGATAAAATGTTGTGACAGCAGAGTGTCTGTGATAACCTGTTGCAAAATAAAATGCCCACTATATATTTCTTGACAGTTGATACCACAAATATATACTTACAATGAAATGTTCATTAATTTATGCAATACTAGTCTGTCTATTCAGATCAATGCCACAAATTTAAAAAATGTCAGTAGAGGCAGGATTCTGAACAGAAATACATGTACAACATGAGGACTACTCTTCTTTATCACTGTCTCTCCTTTTGAAAGAAAAAATACATGTCATTATGGTTGTGAAAATATCTACCATTTATAATGCCTATATTTTATGAGAGGAAAATTTTTCCTGACTCCAAACATTCTGCCTGTCTGTTGGTAGTTGTTTCTATTATAGGTGTATAATTGTGCATTCATCAGTGGAATCATTATACTCTTATTTCATGGAGCAATGGAGACAATTCCCCGACCTTCAGCTTAAAGAAATGGTGCATTGTTCCTTGTGAACTAAAATAAGGCAAAAAGTTAAGTGAAAAACATAAAAATGTCTATCAATATAGTAAGCAAAATACTGAAATAAGATTGAGTTCCCAAGGTTTAGGCCTGTTCTCATTGCACCTCAAATTGATATCAGGCTTTTAATGAAATAAAAACTGTTCTTAGAAAAAGTATTTTTCTCTTTAAGAGCATAGATGGGAATTCAGGCAGACGCTTTGGCATTTTCTTACAAATTGATGGTAGCCTCCCGGACTGGGTTTTTTTCAGTTACTCATTGAAGTTTTCTGAATGGTAGAAATCTAAATCAAGTGATAATATGTCCTATGATGACTAATAAAAATGTAATGACCACCTATGCCACCAGTAAGATAGATAAAATCTTTTCCTACAGATGAATAAAAAGTTCACTTTTGCCAGCCTTTGGTTATCTGTATTTGAGCCCTTCATTTGAGTTTTCTTGAAAGGAAATTGCATGAAGGAGGGATGTGATTGACCTTGACTTAGAATAGGCATCTAAAATAAATCAGACTAATCACAATCTGCTTCTCTCTAGCATCCAAATAGGCAATCAAGACAACTACCTAAAAACATTAACTGATATATTTCAAGTAACTTAAAAGAAAGTAATTTCACTGAGCCTTGGGAGTACAGCTTTTTTCAACTCAGTAGTTGTATCAGTCACAGTTTGGGAAGACATTCAAACATCTTGCTAATCTTTTTATGCTTGGACACTCAAGCCTCTCCTGTACAATATTGCTGTACTGAAAAAAAAAAACAAAGAAAAGTAAAACATTGAGATAAGTATATGGTTGTTGCTTAAGTCCTTCCTAGCAGAATACGGGCAAAGCGTGATGGGTGATAAGTTGAATCTCTGCCTCAAAACATAGAATTCCTCTGTCACTGAAGAGTTCACGGTTAATCCTAATTTGACATTGTTTTTCAACATCTACAGACAACCACTAAGCAAAACAGCCAGCAGCCATATGGTGGTTCACAATATGCAAAGGCCGGATACATTCTCCCTGACACATGATCACTTCCACGAAGATGGCCAAGAGGCTGGAAAGGGGTCAGTAGTTGGGTAAGGCTGAAACTGAATCTCAGCAGACAAAGATGACTGATTGGCAGGTGGAGTAGAGCTCTGAAAAGCTTGCAACAAGACACATGCTCACATGATGGATGTTATGCTGCATTTACTCAGTTTATCCTATACTTTAGGAACAAATTTGCATTTCTCACTAAAACTAAGTTCTCCAAATTGTCACACCTTTAGTAGCTACTATTTCCTTCTGCATAGATCCCACTTTGAGAAAAGAAAAAAGAGTGTTTGTTCTCTGATTTGTTTCATTACAAATTGTTGGTTACATTACAAAAATGTGTAGGTGGGTTTCTTATAAATTTCCTATAAATATTCTTTTTTATTTAAAAAAAAAAAAAAAATCACATCTTGGGATCTCTAACTGTTGCTGAACACTATAGTTCATCTTTCCAGTACCACAAACTAATGAATACACATATTAAAATCTCTTTCACTCTCCACATGAGAAGTAACTGAGATGAGGAGAAGGATAATAGCTCTGAACATTTAACAGGATAAGGTGTGAAAAATTGCCTCCAGTTTCAGGATGCAAACCAATGATTGACAGGCAGGTTCTGCTAGATGAGCCAACCTGACCTATGCTGAAAACAGTTTTCTTGGGCCCTGAGACAAGAACTCCTGTACTAAGAAAGGACTACTTTCCCCTTGAAGCACAAAGTACTTTTTTTTATATGACCTTGCACACACTAACATAAATACAGAACAACATGTGTAATTTAGAAAACCTAAATCCCTATCAAAACATAACACTTCGCTGTCCATATTTCTTCTTCTAAGGAGCCAAGGAGAGAACAAATTTCATCTGACAGATATTTAGTCACATTACTTAATGTGTAAAGTTGAGTAATGGAAGAGTACAGCAGTAAACGTGGTATAAAAAGAACCAAGTAGATATTTCCAGCTTATTCCCTGAAATGAAGATCCAGGGGGGAAAGTGAGGAGAGGAAAAGAAACTGCTTGCAGTGAAAAGTTTTGTAAAATTACTTATTTTTTAACAAGAATAACAATGCATTTTGACCTTCAGTTAACAATGAACAAATTATTTAATAACTTTGAACATATTACACTTTTCTTTGGAGGCCATTCTAACATGAAAGACATTGTGTAAAAGCAAAAGGAAAAAACAAAATCAAAACAACCTTTCCAGTAGATGTCCAAATTTACTTTGGCTTAAATAAAACTTCAGAGCTAAAATGCTTTAAAACTTCTACAAGACTTTTTATCTTGCATTTTTGCTTCTCCATAACTGGAGAAGTAAAATGGAGATAGGTTTTTGCTTCTCCACAACTGGATTTTTTCCCAAAGTTGTGGTTTGTTAAATACAATCAGTTCTGTGAGAAGGACAAAAGACCAATGACAAAACAGTCTGCTTGGAATGATTTTTCCACTTCTGCTTCACTCCTAATTTCATATTCCAGGAAAACCTAGCCAAAGCAGGTTACAGGCACTGCTATTTAAAGTATACACAATATTAATTGCAAAGAAAAATGAAAAAAACCCAGTGTTGCTCTGAGTAATGCACAAACCTGGAATCAGAAAATCATTCCTACAGTTCTAAATATAGCAAAATTTGACAAGCTATCCAGAGGGGGTTTAGTTGTTTCTTTTTTTTTTTTTTTTTTTTTTTTTTTTTTTGCTATAGTTTTTATTACAGAGGTAGAGTTACTTCCCTGTCAATAAGAAATAATTGAAACCTTCCAACAAAGCTCACTTTTGACCAACATTTGAATTCTTGACTCAAATTTGGTTACTGGTCTATGCAGTCCTCAACAAACATCAGAATTTCCTGTGGGGAACAGGCATACACCCCAAACTTCTCCCCCCCCAGCTGGACCATGAAATTCCCTTACTGTGTAGTATCCCTGCAGCATATTTCAGGAATAAAAGCTTTGGTGCATGGTTTTTCTCCCTAGTCTTCATTCTCCCTCAATGGATAACTCCTCCATTACACATTGTGGGCACTCAGCTTTCCTGATGGACAGCTTGCTCCCGGGCAGCACCTCCCAGGCTGCCCTCCACATCTCGGCCAATGTGTGGAGCAACTCAGTCTTCTGGCTAAGACCCATCAAAGATCAGCTCCTTCTGAGATACTTAAAAAAGGAACCACCCAACTTTTTGCTCTTTCAGGGCTTAAGCATTCCAGACTCTTATGCCTTCTGGACTTGACAGAGTACCTAGAAAAGAAACGTTATTGCCTCACATAAGACCAAGCTGACCAGACAAGCAGGCAGGGATCTTTGGACAGACGTGATTTTTGGCAAGAGAGGATCCATTAAAGACCAGCTTTCTTTTGCCCTCACGATCAGCACAGCTGCTCCCCGCTTGTGGCTGCAGAGGGAACAGGATGCTGTCCCGAAGGACAAGTGGTTCAACTGGATGGAGGCAGGATAGAAACATGGATAGAAAACAAGAGCATTTTGCTTCTCTCTCCTTCCTCATGGCCAGCAGGAAGAAATTATTTCTAGCAAGAAGAAAGATCTAAGCCTCATGTTATTTAGTCTTACTGTAGTATTTCCCTCACGTCTCATCAGCATGACAAAATTTCACTAGTAAAATGCACTGTTTGCAAAGACATTCCTTTTCCAGGTAAAATAATCTCATTTTTACTGCTAATTGCGAGAGTCATGGTGAACAGCGTGAAATTACCCATAAATACCCAGTTTTCCTCCCACATGGTTTATTTTAGTGCTACTGTGCTGCAGTTTTATTAGCATAATTCTTGTAATACTGGACGCATCATTGTCACAACATTTTAAGCCTGTGTTAAACAAACACACCAAAGGCCTGTTGATGCCAAACACAATGCAGCAATTAATGTAGTTCTAAGATACAAACTCAAAGATAATAAAATAATCAGATGCTTTTGAGGAGGGATCCATGCTTATTTTCTATTGTGCCTATAACATGGATAAGGTTTTTTGCTTTACAGGGTAAATATCTAGAATAAATGGGTCCAAATTCTGCAACCTTTGCAATACTTAATTGCATTTTTGATTTTGAAAGGCAAAAGCATTCCTGTGACGAAGTGTCAACTATGAGATACTATGTGAAGAAATGTGACATGGCAAAAGGGACACATCTGCCGGGATTTTGGCACAGCAATGAGTGTTCTGTTTGACTCACCTGCTTTTAATTAGAAATAAGGTTGTGTGAAGTGCCCACGAATGCATAACTTGTAAAGTTTAAAAGAAAAAAAAAAGTCTGTTGCTTCATTAGGGGAGCAGTGTGTGAATCTTTACCAGTAGTATATTTCATATTCAGTACAGTGCTATGAAGCAGCTGAACCCAGCAACTTACAGACAGCAGAAAGTATTCTCTTCTCTATTCAGTTAAAAAAAAAATAATAATAATAAAAAAAAAACACAAACAAAACCACAAACACAAAACCAGCCAAACAAACAAAACCCCACTGTCTATATTAATGTTGCTCTTCATTATTGTGAGGATAATAGTTATTTTAAAAACAGAAAAAAACCCACACGGGCATCTTACATTTTTATTTAAAATATTCAAAATATAAAGCGTTAAAGAAATCTCAGTGAGCAGTACTAAAACTAAAAGAAGAATGTTAATAAATTCCAGCGTCGACTGTTTTGGGTTTGGTTTTTTTGTTTGTTTTTGGTTTTGTTATTTTTAACTTCAATTGTGGGGAAGAATTTAGAAAGCATGAATGCACCTGAAACACCTTCATTTCTGACAACCTTCTCAGTCATTCAATTAAACAGCGAATCCATGGAAGTACCACCCACGTTTGCAGTGATACAGTATGTTATGAAAGCATAAACTTATTCCGAAAGTCCATATTTTCACTTAGATAATGAGTATACCAGCTTTTTCCTGCCTATGCAGTGTATCAGAAAACACAACAGCAACAAGAGAAAATGAAAGAAGTCTCTTATGGAGGTTGTAAGTCATGCAAAGACTAAAGCCTGAGAGATATGAGAGAGTCTCTTTGCAATGACCCTTCTTTAGACCTACTGCCACCATTACTGATGTAACTGTATTCTGTCCTAAGATAAAGTATTGTCACTGATAAGGTGGAATGAATAGACAATCAACTACCTGATTGAAATTCCCTCCACTTTTTTGTTTGGTTTTTTTTTTTTTTTTTTGGTGGTACCATTTAATCACTGATTGATTGACTGATTGACTGACTGACTGATTTGAAAGGAGGGTCAGTTTCTGTCTTTGCTTTGGGCTATCTTCCTGACAATGAGGGCTCAACCATAGCTGGAAGCATCTGAAATCTTCTGACCTGTATTAAGATTTGAGAGTCTTGTAGTCCTGATTCTCATAATAATGAGCTAGCTAGGTACAAACAATGTTCATTTTCTGTACCAATAGATACACTCCACCCTCATTATAAAACTATTTTCAAAAGCCAAAGATATTGAATGTTATAACAGTAATGTCAGCTCTCATGATTTAATCATGAGGCACATGAGTTTTTTGTTTAAATTTGATGTTCTCATGATCTCAATATTTTTCATGCAAATCTTGTTATTTCTGCATCCTTTCACACTCTAGCTTAAATTGCTTGTCAATTGCATTGCTCTCCTTGAGTGCAGTGTTTCTGAGATTCACCAGTATGATTTTACACGTCTATTTATAACTATTACTTTAGCATTTTATGTCTTAAAAAAGACATTATACATCATCCAGAATCTCTTCACTGAGCCAGATGAGTTGGAAGCAATATTTTGTTTTCTTTTTGGGGAAGATGAATGCAGAAACAGTTTAATTATCAATATTTAAATTAGCCCAACAGTAATGCTGCTCAGAAGAAGTGATGAGACCAAAAGGACAACAGAGCAAACAAAAGAGACCTACAACATACAGGAAGTTAATTGCAGTGTTGTGTTTCAAATATTACTTATAACAAGGAAAGGAAAAGGCATTTTATCTTTACTATACCTCAAAGCACGAGTGTCTCTGGGGCTTAAATTAGCAGCAGCTCTTCTAACTCTCACTTTTGGAAATTCTTTCTCCCTACCCACCCGTTCTGCTAGCAGTTAGATTTTAGTGCCTTAGCCCTGAAATGCTGGAGTCTTTAATTTCTGTGAGACTAAGATCACAGCCTATATACCTAAGTCATGGCAATATTTTTTCTTCTCCAAGCAAGGGTTCATTAAAGGACTCTAAGAATCCATACACATGTGCATGTATGCTCAGGTTGAGTCTAGCTGAAAACAAACAAAACCCAGGATGTCTCCAAGGGCTTGATCTCCCAAGAAAGACTGTCAGGGCTGGGGATGCCACATCAGGAAACTTGGGGGTTTATGGATCATGGAACTGTGCAGTGAAAGACCAGCAGAACAACTGAATGTATTTGATAATTAAAAGGAAAAATTATCTATATATCATATGTTTCACTGTTCCAGTACAGAGTGAAATTTATAAGCTTCCACAGCTTTGTTACTTCTCAGTACACTCATAACCTGAGGAAAAAAAAGTACATATGGTCTTGCCCTCTGCCCTTTTGTCAGTTCTTTTAAAAATAAATAAATGAGTAAATAAAAACCAGTCAATATCAACCAAATGGGCAGAAGAATAGAGATCTCCAATGATCTGTAAATTAGACATATAAATTAGGACGCAAGGCTGCAGCATCCCTTCAACACTCAGCTGCTCTGTTTGGTCTATCGGCTGCCAGTCAGCAAACGCGCAGTTCAGTGCCATCTGCAACGCGTGCTGTTTCTTGCCTGGCCTGTGGTTAGAAAACAGGAGGGAGCGCAAGATACTCTGTGCATTTACGGATGCAGAAGTCAGTGATCAGAGAGACAATGGCATAGGAGATGCAGGCAGGGGCCGAGATTACTGTTGTCAGAGAGAACACACAAGATGTGGATCCACAAAAAAGTGATGGTTCTTTAGCTTCGCCACTCATAGTATAATATAAAATAACAGCAACTCCCACTTTGCCTAGTGTGTCGCTCTGAGAAGTTTACACATCATCTGCTGTCACACCATAGCAATCCTTCCTATCACTTTTGGATAGGAACCAGTTTTTTGTATTGCTGCCTATTTAGAAAAATCAGATTTAAAAACCAAAAAACACATCACAAACCCTAGCTCATTTAAGACTTAAGAATAAACAAACCCAGGATGTGTACTTTTTCATAATTTTAAAAGGAGAACCCTTGTGCAACCAGTGCAGTTCTAAGCAAAATTATATGACTGTACAAAGTCATCATCACAATTCTATATAAACAAACAAAAAATACTATAAGAGAAATAGAAGTTTTAAATGTACATGTAGACACACACATACCCCTACAATGAATCATACTCTTGCATAGAGTGAACTTTTTTTATTAAAAATGCTCTTAATGAATAAAATCATTGTTGAAAAAGAAAGCAAAGCAAAAATAAAAAGCAGTAAAATTGCTGAGCATCAGCAAGAGACGAAATATGACTTGTTTACATATGGGCCAGAATAATTATTCTATAAACTCCTTTCAGGCTTGTCTAAGCACATTCTTTGTACAGGTAGAGAGAAAGAAAAATAGAATAGTAAATCAAAGCACATAGCACTAACCCTGTTAGGGCGTAGGAGAGATTTGCGATTAAAGTTGTTCCACTGGAAAAGCCTGCCAAAAGTCATTGGTTAACCATGTGGTCTTTCTGTTACACCTCTTTACTTGAGTACATCTGGAAAAACCTGTGCCCTTCGTTGTTGTTTTGGAAATCATGAAGGTTAGGAATTATAAACCTAAAGCAGTCAGACACCTGCTCGATTTCTGCCTGAGAGGAAAGAAAAAGCATGAAGTCCAAAGATATAAAGTTATTTTGAATGACTTCCATAAAAAATTATCTGTTTAGAATAAAGGCACCAATGGTGTTGTGTCCCCCCCTCAAATGCCTGCAGGCATGCAAGGCAGCTCAGGGCTGCTCAGATGTGCAGGCAGCGTTGTTTTTTACTGCTCTGATAGGCATGTACACCCCGAGGGTGCAGCCCAGACTCCAGACAGGACTTTTCCACCACAAGAAGGGAAGGCTGAGGGGAAAAGACCAGAAATCGGGAGAAATCCCTCTGTTTCAGGCTTTTTGCCCCCCCTTCCATCATTGGAGCTAAGTTTGTGTAAGAAGAATAATGGCCTCATCTCTTCTTTCCTTAAACCCAGCTCTTTCTGTCAATGCCAAAGATGCTAGAAGCCCAAAGCGGTGCTGTCCTGGCCCGAGCAAATAACACCTTTGCCTTTGCCGAGGCAGAGGGACGGCCCCGCAGCCCCTTGGAGGCACGGCTGTCCCCAGGCTCCACTGGAGGAGAAAGGGAGGCAAGAACAGGGCTGCCTTCATCAGCCAGGAAAGAAATAGGACAGAAGCAGAGCAACGTAGCGTGACGAAGAGGGGGTGCCTGCTCAGTGAGGTAGGGCAATGGCTTGTAGAAATCTGTCAGAAATATCATAAGGAAAAGTACAGAGTTATTATCGTTTCTATAGCCCCTAGGATCCTCCAGTGGCAGAATATTTCAATGATTGTTTCTGTTTGGTGGAATCAATTATCTCATGATGGATTCTGCTTCCAAGTTTAAGATTGCATTTAAAAACTCATCTGCTTTCTGAATTCTAATTGGGTATGTTTTGAACTATAGATTTTTTTGGTGAATATTTCATTTATAAATCTCTTTGTATCTCAAAGTAGTTGCCAAATCCATTTATACATCTGCATGGTATAAACTGTTCTACATGCAGTATACAATTTAACTTGGATATCTGTTTTATTAAGAATGGTTTGATATGCTATCAAAGTGAGAAACAAAAAGACAAAGTGGAGAAAAATGAAGCTCATTAATGTTTATGTATTTTTAAAATCACACTTGTGCCTTGGAAGCTTGATTTATTACTTCAATAGACATTCAGACATGGTAGAAATAGTATTATTATTAATTTTATTCCAGACAACAAATTGAAAATTGGAGGGGGGGGGGGCAATAAAGGATAAAATTGTCCTTTCTATTTGTTCATTGTTGACTCAAGCAGTCTTATATGTAACCGATATTATATGTTCAAAATACAATTTCTTCTGAAGGATTCTTAAATGCTTCATAAAAAATAAATCAATCCTGAATGACAAGTCTAATGCCTTCCTTACTCAACCAAATTACTTTGAAAGTTAGTGGGCATTTGTCTGGATAATTAGGAAAAAATAGCTGAATGAAGACCTTATTCTGGATGACATCAGAGTTGGTGTATTTGTGGCAATAGAGGGCTCACAGGAGATGCTGTCACACTCTACCCCAGCGGTGCCTGTCCTCGCCAAAGAGCTCTGGCTGAGAGGCTGTTTGGAGCCCAGGTGCACACTGCATTTGTGGACAAAGCCTTCCCCCCATCTCCAAACAAAGAGATAGCTGATCGCTTTTCTCAGCTCTGCGCTTTGCTCTTGCCGTCTGTGGCTCTGCTAGCTCCCGGAGAAAAGCAAGAGGTGCATTTGTGTAAGGCTGCTTTTGAAGACCATTTTGAAGCTAGCGTTGATGTAAGCTGAAGCGTTCAGACAGCCTATAGGCATCAGCTGCAGGGAACATATTACGTGGCACACTCAATCCATAATTAATGCTGTATGTGCATTTTTTTAACAGCTGCCAATTTTGTGCAAGAACCGAGGTACTTTCAGATATGGATAATGTAGCAGGGAAAGATTAATAAAAAGATGGAAAGCAGGCTTGGGGGTTACAATGTGTGGCTGAGGACATTGTTGGGCCTTATTTTTTCCAGTTTTATTGATGAAATTGTCCCCTGGGCCACCTGAGATCATTTTTCCTGTGATGTATTATTAGGAAACCTTTGATAAGTTTCAGAAAGATCTGTCCTAGTTGCAATAACTGTACTTCTGCGTAATTATTGACATTGGTACCAATTCTGCTTCAGGCCTTCATCCCACAGACATGTTCATAATGTCTGTTCCCAGAAAACCTGATCCATCTTAAAGGACTGCAGCCTGCACTCGTGCTCCTCCAGGGAGCCTCTGCCCTCATGCAGGCTGAATTGATGTGAGCAGACTCATTTGCAATTGGATAAACAGCCCTGTATTGTGTAAACTCTAGGAACAGCCACTGCATCTACCTCAGTAGGACCATGGTCCACCATCATGGCTCTCAGTCGCTATTGCAATACACGCGTATAAGTAGGAGTGCAATACAAGACCCAGTTAACAGTTTAAAAATTATTTTTTTTGTTGCTTGAAGTTAAACAAAAAAAACCTGTAGTCACAGTATGTAGAAATCACCTTCCTTTGCAAACTACTTTTTTTTTTTTTGTTAGATAACATTTCTCCATGTAGATATTTAGCTATGTGTGGCAGATTATGTGTAAAAAGCAAATGCAAAAGGGAAGAAATCACAGCTAAAGCAATTTTTTTATATATATATAACTTTTCTCTACAATAGTATGCTGTTTTTCTTTCTAATACCTCCCTCCCTTATAGAAACCCTTCCACGGTCCATACTGCAGAATATTACAGCGTAACATTCTTTGCAACACCTTATTGAGGAATAGGGAGTTTTTGTTGGTTTTGAAGGGTTTTTTGTTTTCTTTTTTACTTTATTTTTTGTTGGTTTTGTTTGGTTGGTTTTGTTTCCCTTTTTTCCTTAAATCTGGATTTGAATCAGCAGATTTGTTCCCAGATTATCATATTTCCATAAGCAAAGTATACTTAGTAAAACTCCTAGAAACCAATGGAAGTTTTAACTTTGAGAATTAAACTGATATTACAGGGAAAGTCAAGGACCTATTTTTAGCAACATTAAGCACTGGTAAAGTGAAAAAATGTCTGAAAAACTTTGGGCCCTAGGAAATCCCAAAAATCCCAGTTACAGGGCCCAGCTATTTCACTTTGCTAATTAGTATGCTGTTTTTCAAGAATACTTCCTATTTTGAATCCTAATTTGCTCTTATTTACATGTCTACAGTTGATTATGTGCTATACCCATTATACAGTACTTCATCTCAAAATAACAAATGGCACTGATGCTTTTATTAGCAAACATCTGGTGAAGGAAAAATAATAATTCTTTTAATGCAACAGAGCACAATAACGTTTCCGACTATAAAAAATCATTTAAAATAAATGTTAAAAAACCCAGACAAACTCCTGGGATATCAAAATGTCATAAAATGTCCCTGTTGTCTGGTGTACCCAGCCCCTCAGCTCCCAGGACAGATACCTTTCCTACCCACAGGCAATCCTTCAGTACATGGGACCAAATTACACCAAAGGGGTCTAACAGTACAGCTGTTTGCTGATACAAGGTACTCTGGCACATCTCAAGATGAGATTAAAATATTCCAGTCTGCTTCAGTAAGGGATTTATTAGTTCCCAGGCCTTTCCTCTATAGCATAATGAGAATAAAAGCTTCTGAGATTCCCAGATCTTACCTAAGGTACCATAATGCGTAGAAAACAGCATTTCTTTCTTCAAGAAAGAAACCATAATTTTTAGAGAAGATGAGGGAAAAGGGCTAATAATAGAAAAAAGAAGCTATTCTCCTTGATAAAAAAAAAAAAAAAAAAAAAAAAAATCAGAATTTTAGCCCACAAGGGATTTCAGGCTTGAAAAATACATATATCTGTGCTGAGACATGGAACTTCCAAGGTGCTTCATCACTGGCACTTTAAAGCTACTTCCAAGAAACACCTGGACTTGAGTAAGCAGTGTGATCAGACAACGTCAGCAGGGGTGGGCAGATTTAGAGAAGAGTGTTACACATTCAAAAGTCATTTTAAAATTGAAACCTGCATTATCAGCAAACTATTTACAATAACTTAAGTACCCAAAGTACATTGTTATTAATGCTGGAGCTCTTCTATAGGTCATTCAATATACATCCAGTCCGATTCCACTCGGAAAGATATGATCTCTGTTCTTTAATTGTCACAGTATTATTAGCAGCTTTAGCATTCATAGAAAAGCATATTTGAAATCATAAGTTCTTCTTTGTCCTACAGTATTTTTACAAATGCCTATAGCAACACTTGCTAAAAATGACAATGTTCTCCTTTCCACTAGTATGATTCCCAGGATGTAGTCATTTGTCTCATGCATTTAATTTGAAGTTGAAGGAGAAAGTGCTTGGTGGTCACTGCTTTGTTTGCATTCCCACTTGGATTACTGTTTGGAAAGCTTGAGCTTTCTGCAGCGTCTGCATTGTTACTAAGATGTGAAGTAATTGCCAAAACCCAAAGAAGCTGTAAGGTTTTCTGCTTTCCATGTAGCCAAAAATACCTGATAAACCCTTTACGCCTATATGGTTGTCATTACACCCAGGAAGAACTTGAACTGATCTAATTAATAACATTGCTTCAAGATAGTGACGCTTAAGCAGAGATTAAAATTGCTTAAAGATGAGTACGGACACTATTTTACGGATGGCAAAAATGAAAAAAAAAAAAAGATTTGATGATTTGCTTTGCATAAGACTTCACAAAGAGAAGGAAAGAGCAAATTTATCTGGATTCAGATCACAGTTATTTTTATATTACTATCTTTTTTTGTTTTTTTGCCTGTAAATATATATGCATTACACACAAATACACACATACATATAATATTCATCTAGGTTAAAAAATATGTTCCAGAAAAATATTACTCTTAAAGGAAATAATATTCTTGTATTTATTTTGTGCCTCAAACTGTGGGAATAACAAATGTTACTTTAGAATCTAAATATCTCATGGCAAAAGGGAAATGCAGTCATGTGAGCAAGTAACATGTTCCTCCACACCCCCCTTTCCGTCAACCCTGGCTTCTTGTCATGCACCATATATTCAGACTGTTTTCAAATACAGGCACAGGGAGAAGAGAAGAAAAAAAGCACAGCCCAATGTTACCGTTTCCAAGTTGGAAAACTGAAGGGCATTTTCAGGACAGTGATAAATACCTCCAGAAAGTAGGAGGATAGAGCATGTGGTTTTGTACACAGAAATATATATTTCTGCAAGCATATGGAGTGATAGAAGAACCAGTTTAGTCATATTGACATGCCGATATTGGTAGAAGGAATCACCTATCAATTATTTTCATGCTTTATATGATGTTAGAAGACTATTAGTTTTCAGTGTATCCCATGTTGTTGCAGAAGGCTTAAAAAAAAAACAAACCAAATCACCAACACATTTTGGAACCTTCTCCAATCCAACCATAAGACAGGGATGGACATAGTTTGTGCAAACCTCTGACCCGGTCCAAGAATCTTTACATTTAAAAAGAATTCAAATACCTAAGACAGACAAAGACAAAAAGAAAAAAGAAAAACAAAACAAAACAAAGAGTAGCTCCAAAGGATGGATTTAATTTCCCATCTACGTGATTGCTGAACTGATGTATCCTTTACTCTCACATAAATGTTTGTTAGTCCATAGCTTCCAAACACCACTTCATTTATTGACTCAATTCGTCGACTTGGGTCAGGTTCAGACATAAATCTGTGCCCAATACGCACACTACTAATATGCTCGAAAGAAAGTAATGAATGCTGCACTTCCAGATAAGTATAGTGAATACCAAACCTTGCAAAACAGATGGATGAGCATGTACTTGATGAGAAAGGCATAATAATCTTTCCTCTTGGTAGATTATTCCACAAACCTATTGAATTTTGAGTTGTCCTTATATTTCAGTACCTTCTCACGTGTAACTCACAAAAACTTGAATTCCAGATGGACATCCAAATCATCTGCTATTTTTATGCCATAATTTTGGATTGCTTAAACAAACTGTTCCTCGTTATAAATCTTTTTACAACTTTATTCAGAGCCTTGCAATAAACTCCAGGCCATATTTTCTAAATTCTGATTTTAAGTTGATCTCACAGAACAGCCCTGAAAAACCTAGCACACACAAAGTAAATTCGTGCATAGCATAGACAAATGTACAAATAATTATCTTTTGCTTATATTATACACATAAAAAAATAATTTTTCCACATTTTGCAGGAGAAGTTTCAGATACCAAATTAAAAATTTACTCGTTTACTTAATTGCAGCCTGTTCTTCAGTTAATGAATCATAAACCCTATTATTCCTGTCCATTAAAAAGAGTCAATATTTTCTTGAAGGCAAACATAGCAAGAACTGGCATAACTCAACGAACTAACGTATTTACAACATTATGTTTCAACCATTACATTTCTGCCCTTCGTGCCCATCAAAGCTTTCTTATTCCAGGCTCAAGCTGGACTCCATGCTGCCAATCTAATTCAAGTATCCTCTTCCCAGATTATGCAGGTGCCCGGGCCCTGGCAGGTCCAATTAGAAAGCCATTAGAAGAACACTGCTGAAGTGCAGTATCGCAGTACTTGCGAGATGCGTACCGGGCACCTAAGTGGGAGGTCTTCCTATAGTCTTTTGTCTAGTTTTAACAAAACGATTTGACAGAGTGGAGTATTGAGCTAGAGAAATCATGACGTTCAAAGGCAAGTGTTCTGCCTTAAGAAGAGAAGGCAGGGAAATGGGGGTGGGTGGGAAAGCTACCTCCTGCTAAGCAAAATAGGTCTTTGAGAATCACCTGCAACATGCAGTCTGAAGTTCTGGTTTTCATGTTCACCATTTTGACATGAGAGAGGCTCAGACTGTCCTGAAGTCTGCTGCTTCTGCTGTCATCAGAACAACACATTAAAGAGTTTTGCTCTCTGTGAAGGAGAAGTTCATTTTTGTCCCTATGGATCTTCAACCTCTTCGCACTCTGATAGTATATCTAGTGAACTGGAACTTATACCAGTTTCAACAGATGCTGCAGAGCAAGACTGAGCAAGAAGCAACATTTGCAGCCATCAGGGAATTAGAGAGAAGGCTCCCTACTACACTGGGCTGAGACCACAAGTTTTAACTAAAAATATCAGAAATAAACTATGGTTTTGGGCCTTGCAAACACAAGTTGAATATGAAGGGACAAGATAAAAAAGCAACATTTTTTTTTTTCTCCCAATTTTGTTTTAAATTGAGAAACAAGGTAGTCCAGATGTGGCATTTAGTCCTTGGCCTAAGTCATAAATTGTTTGGATCTTAGACTGAAACAATACCTTTGCTACTCTTCGGAGGAAACATATTTCCCAAAATGGTGATTTACGGTTTGCTTTGTACATCTCTAGAACGCAAAAATTATGGAAGTCTTCAGTCAGATTTATTTTCCCAATCTTTTACTTTAGCATTTTCTTCTAACACACACTCCATTTTTCAATTAAATGTATCCCTTCCTAACATGACTCCACAGAAGAAACATCAGAACCACCAACTATAAAACCACTGTCAGGACCTCATTGGTAACTTTGCTCCTCTTGACCCTGCCTCTTTATCATTCCTCTTTCACCTGACTTAAAACTCACTGGGACCATATCAGACACCTATTTTTGTATCTGTACATTATTTGGCACCTTTTGCACTAATACAATCCTTTACTTGCTGAAAGATATGAGAAATAACATTTTCAGAAACCACCCAAACTTCCAATTGAGTAGAAGTTTCTTTTAAGGTTTTTAACAATAACAAAAAAAACACCTTATCATGACCTTAGAAAATATTTGCTACTGATGCTCTTGATTTCATTAGTCAATTCACTTAGAAATAAATAAATGAATCTCCCCTTCCATGATCTGGACGATCAATGATTTACAGTTATTTGCATCCTGTTCTTTATTTGGAATAAAATCATTAATCACAATAATGATACTTATCTTCTGTAAACTCAGCCTCCATAAGAAAAGTCAAAGATCCAATCATTGATCTTCTGCATTGCAATACGTTACATTTCTGCATCTGGAGACAGTGTATTGTCCTTATCCACTTTATGAATCCTTCATCTTTTCAAGTATAGGGCAGAAAGTCAATGTCATTGCTGCCTTGATCTTTTGATAGAAAAGCACACAGAAAATATTTCTACTGCGATATCCTCATTTAAACTTTTGAAGAGGCCTACAGCTGCTGAAGGATCTGGAGAGGTCTCAGAGAAAACACACCATGTATTTATGCCCCAAAATTACATTAAATTGGTATATAAATTTCTGACAGAAGACTTGAGTTACTGACATAATATACTTTTCAGAAAGGCATCCACAGGCTTTTCTTCCTTTGCTGCTTAACTACCTAAAGTTTTGTTTCAAACACTACAATAAAATACTGAATGTTCTGTTAATTGCACAGAAGCCCACTAGCATCAAGTGACAGCAGTAACTGCAGAAACACAAATAGAAGTGACATTGTGGCATACAGTTTTCACTTCAGTGACCATTTTGAGACAGGCACTCCTGTGAAAAATATATAGTATATACAAAGGCTCTACAAAACAAAAATAAACCAGAGTCAAATTCTCGGTGTCAGGTGTGCTGTTGAAGTCTTCTTGTGTACATCAGTTACAATTAGATCATCTGGTTATCAAACTGATCTGTGAACTAAAATAGGAAGTGCTCAATCTGACGGCGTTTGTGCCTTGTGCTGTTAAAAACACTTATTACAGAACAGCAATAGAGAATTTTCATACTCATGTTAAGGCTGCAGAGTATAAAGAAACTTTCCATTACATCACCTGTTTGCATACAACAACATTCATAATCTGACCATTATTCTATGATACACATGTTTTGCTTAGTTATGTATATATACTGCCATAATTGTGTTTGGAGTTTCAAGGACAAATGTTATAGATTTTAGTGACCTTGTCTACCTAGATAATCTTGTGCAAAACAGCTGCAAAGCATTTTCAAAACAGAATGGCATATAGCTAACCTTGATATAAGAAATGGCAAGATATAAAGTATTGGAACATCCAGCACAACTTTGTTTTTCTATTCTGGAAAACACCAACAATTTCAAAGTCAGAAATGTGCTGACTAGCAACAGAAAAACTGGGTTGGAAGGGAGGGCTCATTGTGTTTATTCAGATTATAACACTAATTAGAATTCCATATTATGCATGTATATTGATTAGTTACACATCTAATATAGGAAACAAACTTTTTCCAATTGTGTGTAAGCATTTAATGACTACAGTAAACTTTAAAAGACAGTTGAGTTCAATAGTGAAGAATTATTTTTCTGGGACAAGAAAAAAATGTGGTAGATGCCAAAGGTAGCAAGAAAAGGTGTGAGAGAGACGTGATGGAGAGGGAACAGAGGAACGATAGCAGTGGGAAAGGATCAGGAAGCAAACAGCAAGAAGGATCAGAATGAGAGGGAGGAATGGGAAGAGCAAACACAGAATTTTCTCTCACTGTTTGTAGAGCAATGGGGAAAGAAAGGGAGATCTGTGCAGTTGACCACTTACAGTCTGAAGCCTCCTTTTTCCTCAGTGGCTTTAAGCGCACAGGAGACTTAAAAGCTATGCCCAGAGGAGCTCTGGCATTAAGAAAATGTAAAAATAGTTGTCATGGTTTAACCCCAAAAGGTAACTGGTAACCAGACCATGCAGCTGCTTGCCCACCTCTCCTCTCCCCAGTGGGGTAAGGAGGAGAAATGGAG
>KL264234.1:0-14758 GCA_000699545.1 Podiceps cristatus | reverse complement strand
GAAAGGCAGCTCTCTGGTATTTAGGTTCTTTCTAACAACTGCCTTGGTTTGAAAGTTCCCTCCCCGCTACTCTTGCTACGTCTCCCCCGGGTCCTGTCTCATGCTGCACTTCACCACCCGGTCAAGCGCGGTCCCTGCAGCACTGTTAGGGCAAGGGCTGCCTCACCCGCGAGGGGAAGGCGGCAGCTGCTGGGGCTTCCCCGAGCCGGGGTTGGGGAAATGTCCCCGCTAACCAGCCCTCAGCTGCTCTTGCACTGAGCCCTTTCACCCACCCCTATCGCTGAGCTCCCGCTTTCTTTGCTTCGGGGGGACATGCACAGCAGCTGTCTCCAGCAAAGCTGACGGTAAAGGCTTTTTCCTACCACCCCCTGGCCCTCCCCCGATTTCTGATGAAGTCATCAAGCTACAGATTGCATAACTGATGCACAGGACTATCTTGTGTTATACTGGGAGACGGGCCAACTGCTTCCATTTATAGACAAAAGCAACGCCACGCTGCCAAATAATGGAGCCTTTGCTGCAGCCACTACAAGGAAAAAGAAAAGGGGGGAAAGGGGGGGAAGAACGGGGGCCAGAGGGTGTGCTGTGGGGTGACGTCACTCGGAGCTTCCTCCACCCAGCCGCCTTCGGGGCTGCAGCCCAAGTCCTCACTGAGTCGCCTTCAAAAGAGTCTTATTACAGAACTACTGTCCTGGCCCTTACACGCACACGGGGGGGCAGAGGGATGCACTCGCCCCACGGTAATGCCACAGAAGGCACTCTGTTCTGCAACATATCGCATCGTAAGTTAATTCCAGAGTTTAGAAAGGCAGAAAGCTTTGAAAGGAGCCCCACCAGCTGCCGTGAGCCCCATGCACTGCGCAGCAGCTGGAGGAAATATGAAGATGAGCACAAAGGCGTTACTTCCACTGTTGTGTGTTGTTTAGTCATTTTGAGGCACAAGTTTACCTGCTCAGAGTGAAAACCTCCTATTTCCAGGTTTAATGACAGGTTTAAAGCTAGGCCTTCTTCACCAAGGCAGAATACCACCCTCCCACCCAGAATTTCTTCTCCTTTGCATTTTTTTGGCCAAAGCGCTTCCCAACCAATGACGAAAGGCCCCGCTGACAGCACGGGGAGCAGCCCTGGGCTGTGTGTGCTGAAAACAGGAGCATAAATGTCTCCACAGGCAGGAAGATGCTCCCCAGCGCCTGGGCACAGAGCTCTTCAGCAAGGGCACCTCTGCAGCCCGGCACTGCTGCTGTTAACTCCGAGGGGGAGCTGTATGGCCATACCCAGCCTGGGGTGTGCACATCCACCCTCCTTCCACTGTTCCCTCCGGAGGTCCGGCACAGAGCTGAAACCTGGAAGTGGGCTGGGGGGTACATGCGTGTGGCTGGGAACAGGTGATGACAGCAGCCACACTGGGCTCTACACAGCCGCCTCTTACAAACCTTGCCTGCTACAGGCCCAGATGCAGCCTCACCATAGGAGCCAAGCACCAAGTCAAGCAACTCGGGCAAAGCGCGGCACTTACACAGTTTAATAGCTTCAAACCCGAACTAACCCAAGCTTCACTGACAATGCTCTTTGCTCCTGCGCTGCCTGTGAGCTCCCTCATCCTCCTATGCCACCCTTAGCCTTCCTGCCCCTCCTCCTCATTCCCTGCCTTTTCTCCTTCCTACACCCTCTGCCCTGCCTCTGCACATTCCTTTCCCTGCGACTCTTCCCTCCCCAGATTCTTCCCTCCCCAGACTCTTCCCTCCCCAGACGGCCTCGGCAGCGCCCTGGCTAACCCACTCCTGGCTGCACGCCACCTCCGCAGCTGAGAGCACCGGTACCTGCAGCCTGCCCGCGGCCCGACTCCTCGACTCCCTGTGTGACTCAGGCTGCCACCGCTCAGGAGGGATCCCTGGGGATCCGCAGCGGCAAAGGGACAACCCATCTCCTTCCCCCGGGGCCCTGTGCTCGTTTGGGCGCAGGCATACAGGGGTGCCCTGTGAGGGTGTAGGCATGGAGGCCCTGAAAAGAGGGACAAGATGCCCCGGAATGGGAAACGTGCTGTATTCTCAGCCTGTCAAACGTGGAAGATGGTACAGCGTGACTTCTCATTTTCACTGTGGCTATTTTCAACAACACCCGATGCCACTGCGTGCTACTCGCAGGCCGCAAACAGCTCTCTCCTGGTCAGTGGCTTGCGCAGCGTTACATGTGCTCCAGCCGGGAACAGCAAAGGTGCAGCTCCGCTGCGAGGTCCTCACCGAGGGGCCGGTTATGTGATGGGGACAGTGCCAAGGCCTCTTTCCTGACTTGGCTGTGCCGCAGAGCAAGTTCAAACGCACCCACTGGCCCTGGCTAAGGCTCCCCAGGGATGCTGCCAGGACCCCTCCTGTCTCTGCAGCCTCAGCTGCCTGCTTTTAAAGCAGCTCCAGAACAGAATCAAATGCTCAGCCCCTGGGAGCAAAACCAGATATTGAAAGAGCCAAGCTACTGTTCTCAGAGCCAAAAAAGAGCCACAATTTCCAAACGGTCAGCATAACATGTCTGGACAGGTTTATATAGCTGCAGAGTGGCCTGTAAAATGAACTTTTGTAGGGATCTGGTTGCTTAGTTAACATCTGCACGGGAGTTGCCCTCTGTTGATAATCTGATCCTTAGTTAAATGACAGGAGCCTAAATCCTGTGTCCCCCCAGTGTATTTTCAGGGATCTATTGGAGTGAGGGGATCCTTCGCAGGAGTTCAGGGGTGATGTGTCTGTATATATGTATAGTTACACACATTAAACACAAGTGACTTTAAAAAGAGAACAAAGGGGTGTGGAAGAGGTATTTTCCTCTTTGTCCCAAATCCAATATGCCTCCTCCTTATCATGCAGTGATTTACTCCTTCTCTATGTCACGCAATCTCCCAACTACAGCTACAAGCAATCACACGATTTTCGTTCAGAACAAGCAAACCGACCACCACCTGATGCCCCAAGAGCCCAGCAGCTGGGTGTGGGTAAGTGCGGGGAGGGACCGGCCAAGCCAGCTCATCGTCCCTCCACACACAGCCTGATGATTCCTTATCATGCAGTGATTTACTCCTTCTCTATGTCACGCAATCTCCCAACTACAGCTACAAGCAATCACACGATTTTCGTTCAGAACAAGCAAACCGACCACCACCTGATGCCCCAAGAGCCCAGCAGCTGGGTGTGGGTAAGTGCGGGGAGGGACCGGCCAAGCCAGCTCATCGTCCCTCCACACACAGCCTGATGATCAGAGCCCTTGGACATGGGGGGTGAGCCGGCTAGGCCAGGAGGGCAGAGGAGGACCCCAGGGAAGAGGGGACCGCTCCACCCAACTGCTGGCAGGAGCTGATGGAGGTCGGGTTATTGCACATCTGGGAACAAAGCATTTCCCAAAAAGCTGAGGGAAGCAGAGACTTGAAAGCAGGGTCTTAATGTGCAAAACGGACAATCAGGCATGAGCTCACTGTGCCTTTCTGTGGTATGTGAACTAATGCAATCCTTGAATATACAAAGAGCGGAAGAGCAAACAGAAGCCAGGAGGTGGCTTATCCTGCATACTGCATTAGAAGAATGATACTAGAAAAACACATACAAGCAGATGTATACATTTTAGAGTCAGAGCAGAAAAAGAAGACACAGAAATCATTTGAGGCAGAGTGTATCTGCCAGCAAGTGACTTATAAAGCTCAATCCATTTAGCTTGCCACAAAGAAAACTGAGAGGTGCTTTGACCATGGCGTATAAAAATACCTTCACGAGGGAAGAAATCTTTTAAAGAGTTCTTTCATCCAGTGAAGAAGGCAATACCAGATACAAGGGCTGGAAGCTGAAGAGAGATTCAAATCAGAAAGGAGAATCAAATTTTTATACCGTGATTTCATTACCCATCAGAAATGGCCGCTTTCCACGTTTTGATGTCTTCAAGGGTGACGGCCTTTCTGCATAAACACAACTTAGTGGTGCGACGGAACGGCCTGCGATGCCCAGGCAGAAGAGGGCTATCTGCCCTCAGCTCTGCCCGGCCCTGAGCGGCTGCTCCCCGCCCTCCTCCTGCAAGCCCCCCAGCCGCTACTCCTTCCTTCTTCCTGGGGCTCTTAGTACTGCCTGCGGCTCTCTGTGTCTGGGTGCATCCATGGGTCAAAAAAGGGGGTCTCCCACCTATAACTGAGATCAAAAATATTGCTCCATTTCCATATACTATGTTGCAGTAAAACTTCATCTCTACCCAGTGCTTTCAGAGCAGCCTGAAAGCATGTTCCTATATTCCCCCAGAAATATTTCTATTAAATTCCCTGTAATGTTACTACTTATTGTGTCTGGCAGGAATCTTAACCCCTCTCTCTAAATCAGGCTGCCCAAAGCAAAGCCACCTTTCACAGAACGGTACCATCTGACAGACTCAGGGAATTACCAATCAATTAATTTCAGACTTTTTTGGTTTTTTGGTGCCTTGAAAGCGCCAGCGTACAGGAGGAAGGGACAGACGATGCCAGTTTACAGCTCCGACTCCAGCAGCAGGCTCTGCAGAGTGGATTGCTTCACCTATTGCCTCTGTCATCCAGGCTCAGGGAGGGGCTACAAATCTCTCCTCTCTCCCGGGGCCCCCGGTTGCCATGGTCTTTCATACAGTATCTGAGTGAACAAGATCCCTCTGACGTTTGACACCAGACCTCTTCATGCAGCCAATTTGTTTTCCTTTCACCTCCCTTCGCCTCCATCTCTCCTCCCTGTGTTTTCGATACAGCTTATTCTTTCCACGGAACAAACAGGATCTGTCAGACGATTACTTCTGTGTATTTTTGTACGTTCATTGGAGAGGCTAATTTCTTCATTTCTGGTGACAAAGTGTAGAACAAAGGGTTCTAAAACGGGCAACTGTTTTTCTAATACCATTTAAGAGCTAAAGACTGTCAGAAGTTCATCTCCAAGACTGCAAGGCCGGAGGGGTGGTTGTTTTTCCGGGCAGCACCAGAAGCCCTGCCTCGCCATGCCGCTGTCGTTTAGCACCCACTTCTGCTTCAGCACAGTGGCTTGACTCCACAAATCCTCAACAGCGCTGGTGGGATTCAGAAATGCAGCATTTCAACAGAATGCTATTGAACTTCCACCAGTGTAATTAGAACAGGCTCATTTCCTCTTTTACAAATAACAACTCCAGCGTTTTCTCCCCTCCCCCAAGAAAGAAACCTTTGCAGGGGAAATCGCTCCTGCTTTTCAGTGTTGTTTATCCTCAGTTTTACCAGCTAGTTCCAAGGTACGGAGCCTAGCGATATAATGGTCACGTTTGTGCACCGAGGAAGAAGTGTTCATTTATCTCAAATAACTAGTTTCCTTGTAATTGCATTTTTTTATTGGTTTTATTATTTTTAAGAGGGAAAAAAAATCAGCCAAAATGAAGCCCAAAATAGCCTCTTTACATATTTCTCTTAAAAAAGGGGAGAAATAAATACACAAATATAAAAATATTTGTGGAGCGTAAAATTAAGTTGAATTCTTCTTATTTGCTTTAATGAGTTACAAGTCCTGGCTCAAGGAGAGCCTCTTGCAAGGCTGTGGTTATCACCTAGTACCTGCTCGGTCACCTACGGGATGTGAACCTTGCGGTCCCGGGCAAGTGCCTGTGGCTATGCCCCACAGAGGCTATGTATGGCAGGGGCTAGCCACTGGGCCACCAGCCGGCCCGGAGGAGCGAAGACGTGAGCAGGCACAGAGCCCTCGCAGCTCTGGCAGGTGTGTGGCAGCCAGGGCAGCTTCTGATGCCCAGCCCCTGCCACAGGAATGAGTCTGCCCGCTCTGTGATCTCACCTGCAGCTGTTTGCACCAGTCTTTATGCTCCGTGAAATGGCATTTTGCATCATTTTCTTGCAGGAGTAAACTAGTGGGGTTAATCAAGCCATTAATTTGACCTGCAGAGGGAACGGCTGCACAGACAAGTTTCTGTGAGGCAAGCCCGGGTGTGGTTTTACAGCACATCAGTTACTCAGAGGTTACTCCCACGTACGGCTTCCACCCCGCAGGAGTATGGAGCAGCCCTCCTTTCCCCAAGGAGCAACCATCTGGCATTTGTGTCTCAGGGCAAGAGGTCTGAGGGGGCTGCTGATGTGCCGCAAAGCTGGGCCCTAACCGGCCTCTTGGCACCGTCCCTGCAGCCCTGCTCTCCCACGCCTGCCCGCAGCACCGATTGCTGAGCTCCGGCCCCTGAGCAGGGCTGGTGGCAGGGAGGGAAGGAGGGCGAGGATTTGAAGAAAAACCAAAGTGCCCAACCTTATATTTTATGCATATGATGAAGGCTGTAATTACTCCCCTCAAAGAGTGCTGCATGAAGCCGTGCCATCATGGCATTTCACAGCGTGCCCTCAAGCAGCAGCCTCCGGGGAGCAAAAGGCAGGAGGAGAGAGCTGAAAAACCAGCCCACACCGTAGCTTTTCCACACCCCGTCCCCACTGCCTTCTGCCACAGGCAGAGCTGAGGCCTTCAAAGGTACAAATGAGGCTGCTCCAGAGAGGCTGCAGTTTCCCCCTCGGTGCCAGCCTGGCCCTGTCTTGTCAAATCCCCCCGGGCTTTGGAAACTGGTCCAGGAGCAAAGCGGAAGGAGAGCTGAGCCCACGGAGGCCACAGGCCGGTGCCTGCTAGAAATCCTCCTGCTAAAGGTTTTAGCTTTAATCAATGCCCTCTTCGAGTCCATCCTGGAGCAAGCTCATGTAAAGGATAATCACGGCTAGAGAGCCCCTGGGAAGGGGGAGAGAAGAAAAACGGAAGATGAAAGCAGGCAAATGGTTTAAACAAACAGTTGCACAGGGCCAATGAAAAGGAGGAACAGAGGGAAAATGACACAATAAAAATAAATGCTAGAAGAGAAAGAAAAGCTTCTAGCACACACTGGGAAAAATGTGGGCCCTGGAAAAAAAAACAAAAGTATGAGGAAAAGATGCTCTAATGGAGTTCTCTAGCAGCAAACACTAACCCATTACCAGGCAGCCCCTTTCTTTCTAATGGCCTGAGCCTGTACCACATTATCACCTTGTACCCCATGGAGTTCGCCGGTTGTTGAGGCATTTCATAGAGCCTGGCTCTAGCTCACGCCTGGCAGAAGCTGCCTGAAATCTCCTGTGGATGACTGCAGAGTTGTAGTGGGTTTTTGTTGTTGTTGTTGGTTTTGTTTTATTTTTTTACTCTAGGTGAAATTCTGTCAAATTTCCCTTGGTTGTTTTGTTTGAGCATAAACAAAAGGTATTTTTCACACTTAAAGGCGTTTTTCAGATCCTTTTCTCTGTGCTGTGATAAATGAAGTCCCTTTCATTTTTAGAAATTCAGACTTGGCACTTGTGTTGCTCCTCAGCAAGCAGCATGTAATTTGCCAAGCCAGAAAGAATCCTGGCTGAGAAATAAACACAGTGGGCCATATGCTCTCCTTCCCATATGCAGAAGGCACCTTACCTCAAAAATTGGGAAGAGGCTGCAATTGCCCCGCGTCATTGCTTCTGTCAAGGCACAAAAATTCCACAGAAAAATTTAGAGCAAGGGTTTGGGGCTCTCACAAGGCAGCCGTCTTTCTGCATGCCTCCAGGGACCTCCCCAGCACTGTCGCTGGCTCCATCGCTGGCTTCTGGCCTGGCAGAGATGCGGTGAGGGGTCAGGGAACGCGTATGCCACGTCCCTGGTGCTCACAGTAAAGTTGCATTATCTTTGTCAGTGTTTCCTGGCGCAGCTTGCTCTGCAAGTGAACTATCTGCACAGCACAACTGTTCCTCTTTTCTAGCTCATGCACATCGTGCCCTCGTGGGAGGAAGATCACACGCCAGAAGGACTCGGGTGAAGTAAGGACTTCTTTCTGCTCCCCCTTGCCACACCGAATTACTACGGGAAGAGCCATGCCCATAGGAAACACAGTACAGGCAGTACCTCCGTTTTCTGGTGGGCTCTGGCAGATGAGACTGATAAAAGCACCAAAGCAGCCACATTGGTGCTTATGATGAATGGTCATCTGTACAAATTCATGCATAAATTCCATGATCTGCCCCCATCTGACACCGACTTCAAAGAGCTGCAATAACTCCCTTGTCTTTGGTTGCAGGTGCTTGTCCAAGCAGCCTCTCTGCAGGTGATATTTCAGTCTAAAATTGAGAACCAAATGTTTCAAAAGGTAGCCGACAAGACCAAGGGAAGTGGTCTTCCGCTGCAGCTGCCCAGCGAAGCCACATTATCTCTGCTGTGGTTTCAAATAACTAGCTGCTGATAAGCTGAGGTGGCATAGCAGGTCAATGATTTCACAAGCTGGTTCTCCTAACATCCTTGAATCCAGGCTACCCAGATCACTTAGTTTCAGTACTTGAAACTCTTTTGATTTTTCTTCCACCTTGGACATGGTTTTTGTGTTTCCATTAGCCACTTGGCCTTTGTTTTGACATTCAATCTTATTAGCCCTAGTGAAAACCAAGACAAGGTATTCCAATTGGGGCTATATCTAGGTTGTCGTTAACCTTGACATGCTCTTCACTGCATGGTTCCGCCCTTCTCTCTGAGGTCTCCTTTATTTGTATGGCCAAGGAAAACTCCACTATTGAATTAATTTCTTTGGCAAGGCCTAAGTCAGCTTGGCTTTCGGCAGTGAGACTTTATCCCTTGACTCAGGTCTCATCCTCATGCTGATCATGCCCTTATTCACGCCTTCTGAGGCTCTCTGGATATCGTTGATAACTCTTCTGAGACAATTACTTATCTCTTAAGCTTTAAACTTTTTTTTTTTTTTTCCTCCACACCATGAATGCTTTTTTGCCTCCTTCTATCCTGCCTTCTTCCTAATGCATACTCATGTTCACCAGGTCAACTAGCCCTCACGGCTGCAATCCCAGCTGCCCTTCTGTAGCCTTTGACTCACTCCTCACGCCCTGCCTTCTCCTGCCTTCACTGAAGAGACGGGTCTTCGCACAGGATTGTGCTGATCTCTCCCATCAGAAACTTAACAAAGCAAGACATGATCTCCCTCTCCCCTGCTTGCTTTCCTTCACCTCCTGCCCAGCTCTCCCCTCCTGGCCCCAGAGGCAGTGGCCTCATCACTGGTCCCCAGCCCTTCTCCTTGTCCTGGCAACCTCGCTGCATCCTGTGTTTTCATCTCCCTTGACTCCATCTGCCTCCTTCTTCTGCATATCTTGCTCTGCTCTCGCTCCTTCCCCTCACAGCACAAGCATGCTTTATCTTCATGCTTAATAAAAAAAATCTCCAAACAACCCTTGACTCCAAGTGACTTTCCAGCTCTCACCACCCTCTCTTTTCTCACCGTCATCTTTAAGCTTATGGAATGTGCTGCCTATGGCTTATATGATTTAGATTGAACTGAGTCTCCATCTCCAACATAGATTCTTTTCCAAACAGGCTTTCACTTCTTGCCTGTTGCAGAAACTGGTATCATGGAGTCTCTGATATCCTTTCTCTAGCTGCAGTTCTGCGTTATTACACCAGGCTTGCTGCCATAGCCTGTCAGCTCCTTCCTGTGCTGCTGACCAGACTCCACTAGAAATCTGGTCCTCCTTTCCCAGTGCTCCTGCTTGACTCCGACACCTTCAGTTGCTTGCTCGGTGTTACTCAGACTAGCTCGTCATGGCTCACCCTCCCACCTACCGCCGTTCTGTGGGTCTGTGTCCTCATCCTTTTCTCCTTTCCCTTTCACTCGTATCTCTGAGCAAGCTCACCCTCTGTACACACTCAAGGACCTTCTCCAGGCTGGCAGCTCGCAGACCTACCTCTCTGTCCCAGGCCAGTTCCCGTCTGTTCTGACTAAATTCGTGCCCTGCCTCTGAGATTATCTTGTGGAAATCTGTCAGTTCAAGCCCAAAGGAGACTCTCATCCTGCTCCCAGGTCTCCTCTCCTTCCTGTTTCTTCAGTCCCCGTAGACAACAGCATCACTTGCCTGTCACTCAGCCCATAACCTGGTTGTCATCTTTGCCTCCCTGCAGAGTCCCACGGCCAGGCTCTCATCGCCTCGCACCCTGACGGTTGCAATCTTACGCTGCTTGCAGATAGCCAGAGTGCTGCTGCCCAGGACATTTTCTCTGCCTGTCTCGACTGTGCCATCTCTCTCTTTGCAACCCTCTCTTGGCTTCCCTTTCTTTTGGATTTCAGCCCTCTCCCTTGCTCTCAAATCCAGCTGCAGCATATGCCACCTCATGCATCATCTCTCATTCACTGCTGATACTTTCTATCACCCCATCATGACCCACTCTTTTCCAAAGGCACATTTTAGCTAGAAGTGCCTTCATGCTTTCCTCCCTGCCAGACTTCATTTTTGGGAGGAGATTCTCAAAATTACCCAAATCTGACCTTGAACTCTGCCCCCAGCATAGTTACATTTGTAGAAGTCTATAGAAAATCCTGTCTCCATGATGTCCAGCAGTCTCTCCTGTTTTCTTGTACTCTCTCTGGCGTGTTTGCCTCCCTGTGCTATCTCTTATCTGGGACTTAGGTTGGAGGTATTTGGGGGGAAGGAAATATATTTACAGCCTGCATCTGCGGGGAACATAGCGTAATGGGACTCCTAACCTGTGCCTACGAGTCAGAGGTGCCACCCACCATAGCGCAAACAGTTACAAATACAACTAAAATCTGCGTATGGCTAAATACACTATTTCCTATTCTGTAGACGTGAGAACACCAACATTTCAATGTGCCCTTGCTCCACTTCTTCTTTTAAAGGACGCAGTATTAGGACGAGATATCGTATGCTGAAAAAGTTGGGAAATGCTAAGTTACAGTTCCCACGGCAATTGCAGCTCAGCCTCACAGGGTAAGGGACAAAGGGTGTCGCCATATCCAAGAGCAGAGGATGGTGAACACATGCAAAGTGACCAGTCTACTGTTGTGGCAGATACCGTGTCTTTGAACTTCTGTGCAGGTAAAATCTGAGACATTTACTGGGCTTTTAGCATTTAATTCTAGAAATGTAAAGTCCAACACCCTATAAATAAAAGTCAAAATTATGTTGTATAGCAAGCAACCAGTCCCAGCAGTAGCTTGTAGCCCTCTTTGCAGAAACACAGCTAATGGCAACAAGAAATATTCCCATTACTTTATGAGCTCTGGTAGCTGTCAACTGAGAGAGGGATCTGCCGATCAGAGAAATCTGGGAAGACATCAGTGTGTCAGAACAAGTGAAAAGACTTGACACAGAGGGCACATTTTTGTTGAGCAATTTGCATTAGCACTTCTGGACAAATTCTACATTTCACATGCAATTCACAAACCAACAGCAGCACTGTTAATTGGTGCAGTTGCCACTCAACTGCAGTGCCTTCTTTGAGCTATCACTACCGTGAATGAAGACTACAGACTTTTTTTTTTTTTTTTCTTTTTTTTTTTTTTTTTTTTTTCTGAAAAAATGCAGCAATTATTTTGCAGGCTTTGAGTTGGGTTCCCCCTGCCCCCACTTTCATCCTTATAATTTCATTATCTCAATACCTTAAAAAGGATCTGGAATAGAAAAATGCAAACCTCAGAAGAGTCTTGTTGAAGTTATTAAGAAAAAAAACCCCGCTTGCAAAGAATGATGCCCTTCATTAATAACAACCATTAGCCCTACCGTCACCATGAATTTGACTATGTCCCAGAGTGCCAGTACAAAGCTAAATGTTAATCTGAAAAAATAACAGCAAGTGGCAGAGTACTGGTGACTCTGAAAATCCCAGCCACCAAACCAAGGCTGTGCTCTGCACGTATCTAAAATGCTGATGGGATGACAGAATCTCTCTGGTTCCTCTTAGGTGGTATTAGAAGTTATTTAACTGAAAACAGGGCAGGCCTCTCATCCATCATTCTTTATCCTTTGTAAAATCGAGTCTCCTGAGAAAAGGAAAGAGCTTCCATACTGCAGCTTTCTATTACCGCTGCTCAAAATGCTCAGGCAGCTGCGGCTCAGCTGAAGGAAGGTTTGGCTGAACTCCTTTTCATAAAGTTGGGTGGCTATTTTTAGGCCACATTTCCTTTAGGCCCCTACAGTGCAAAATGCAAAGGAGCTAATGGGATTGGCAGGTGCATAGATTATTGGTGACCTCCTCGAGCTCAGTGTTCACATTTCCTTACTACATTTTCCTCATAATGTACAGTGAAATAGGGAACAGCCTACAATTAAAGATCTTCCTAGCCAGCCTCGATACCTTTTATATTCAAATGCTCAATGAGAGACCAATGTGCAATAGCTAAAGATGGAACAGCACGAGAGAAAAACTACACAGATACACCTAGATCGACGTAAATCTAATGTGAAGAACTTGATTTTTAATGGAGTATTTTGGTTACATCCCTACAGACAAGTTTCTGTAACTTACTTTCATTCTGTCCCTGATCTTTCTGCAGCTGCAAGAATCCCATCCCCTTTCTTGCTTCCCTTGAGATCTCCTTGGCCCCTTCCTACTAAGGGTGCAACCTCACTGTTGTAGCAGTCACTAGCAAAAGCCACATCTTATTCATGGCTCCCAGCTCTCCTTGGAGAGAACAAGAGAAACTACAGCTAAACTAGTGTAACTCCCAGTCCTGATCACGAGTGGGTCCGAACCCTGAATATGGATGTCACTGCTTTTTCTGCAGCAAAGCACAAAGCAGACAGTTGGGCAAACTCCTGTAATACATCTTTGTGGTGTAAATAACTCAGCCTGGGCTTCCTTCTGCCACTCCCTAGGCTATAGGTACAGCAGTCACATTTTGGTGACTAAATCCTGATTTGCAGGTGCAACTATTTTGAGTACAACTGCACAGTCTTCTCCCTGTTTGGAAACTGGTTCTAGGTACAGCCCCGCTCCCCGGGCTGATTCAGTGGTATTCAGGGAAGCAGGGGCTGGCTGTTGGCTGTGTGCGTACCCTGTCCCGAACACGGGGCCCTCAGCACTGCCTCTGCAGGGCTGCTCCGGAGGGCACTTCAGCCTCTCCTCTCTCAGCCCTGCTCCCATCATCCCACCAGCATTCACCTGGTGAGGTACTGGACTGAGCTTGGGCTTCTCAAGCTTCCCCAGCTTCTTCTCCGGGGGGAGCCTCTCTCTTTCCTCAGCAGAAAGCCGAGGGAGAGCAGCTTGTGAAAGCCCTCCCATTGCCTCCCACCTGCCCATACTTGTGCAATGAGGTGAGGCAGTCTGTAAGCTGGGAAAAGTGGGGCTTTTTTGAAACCTTTCTGTTGTTTGAACAGCAGCTCGCACAACAGAGTCTGGATCATCGCAGCCTCTAGGCACCTCAAGAATATATGTGGAAGAAAGAGTAAGACAAAAATCATGCAGATAAACAGTCTTGGAAACCTCCAAGTTTTTCTCTGCTAAACATTATTTCCCCAATTTTACAACTTGTGGGTTCTTCTAGACCTGAATCTGGGTGAGGGGCCTCTGAGTACTGAAAATGAGTTTGGGGTCACCATTACCATGCTCACCGATATGCAGCAGTAAAATGGAGGGCCTCTGAAATCTCCAGGGATATAGGTTGCCTCCTTCCTTCCAGTTACTTTATCCTCTGCCTGTATTCAACAGACAGAGAGCTGATACCTCAAACTCTTCACAAAGAAAAGCAAACGGTGCCTCTGTGAAACCACAGGCTGTACTTCCTAATGGCGGAGCAGGGCTCCAATTTGCCAGCACATGGTGTGGCTGTCAGCTGTGATTCTACAAAAACTGCCGAAGATATCTTTGGACCTCTTAATATCTTGTTTCTGACATATGGAGGGACTGGGGAGTTTGCAGCTTCCCACCTGCTTAAATATCATTCACTACAAAACATCAAACAGATGCATTCAGCCCTTTGTAGACATATCATTACCTTATGTGTTCATGTAACGCACATCTGTAGCACATTGGCAGTACACCTAGTTAATGTGTGGGAGACTCCCAGGTTCAAAGCCTCCAGTGTTTCTTTTGTTCTCTAATGAATCCTTCTTTTGTTTAGCTCCCCCTCCCCTTAGGTTGTAGCTGTAAGCTGTCATTAGCATCTTAAAAATCTTTTCCTCCAAAACTACTTACAACGCTGCAATAAGCTGGGAACATACTAGGAAGCACCTAAATGAATCATGATTCTTACTTAAGACAGGTTTAACAGGTCCAGGTCACTGTTTTCAGCAGCACTGTTGCTTAGTTAGCAAACTTGGTAATCAAATATTCCCCTAAAAACCAGGTGAGGTGAGATTCCTGTGCCATATTCCAGCTGGTAATCTATGTTCCTAATGTTTCAAATAAAAGATGCATTCATGCCTACTAGGAGAGCTAACAGTGTCACAATTTTTGCAAGTCTCTGCAGACCTGCATCTGCTGCTCAGTGTCCAAAAATCAAAGCATTCAGGCACCTCCATGGCAGCTGAGCTGTATCCTCTGCGTGTGACCTGCTTTCTGCTGGGATGGAGCTCATTTTCTTTCCAGCCGCTACTGAGTTTTGGATTTAGTATGTGAAGAATGGTGATAATACACCGATGTTATTAGTTGCTGCTAAGCAATCAAGGACATCTCCCAGCTTCCCAGATTTTACTAATACATAGGTGCAATAACTTGGGAGGGGCACAGCCAGAATAGTTGATGTAAAGTGCTTTGGCCACTTTAGAGTGGCCAAAAGAGAGTATTCCATACCATAGACATCATGCCCGGTATAAGCGGGTGTCAGCCAGTGGGCCAGTGCCCTTCTTTTTCCTTCTTTTTCCTCCCTTTTGTTCCCTTTTTTTTTTCTTTTTTTTTTTTTTTTGTTTGTTTGTTTGTTCAGGCCTCTTTGTTCGTTCATTTGTTTGTCTGTTCCCTCTCTCTCTCTCTGGAAC
>KL264233.1:1981-16695 GCA_000699545.1 Podiceps cristatus | reverse complement strand
TATAGACATCCAGTCTCATGAGGCGGTCTCAAAGCCAAAATCCCATTTGCATGGCGGCACACCATGGTGAGAACACAGTTCTCAACGGGGGACACGCTCCACCAAACAGGGTTGAACTGTTCTCATCCCATAATCACTGATAGAAAACCATAGGACCAACAGCAACACCGCTACGCATAGATTATTTTCCTCTGCCCTCAAGAACTGAAAGATCTCAAAAGTCAAGACTAGTAGCATCCAAGAGAAGGGAAGAGAAGAAGATATCAGCATCCATAATCTAATGGAGTAACTTCACTCCCAGAGATCAGGCAACAACCCTCACCCTTGATACCTTGCTGGCTGAACGTGTTCCTGATTCACTGGGAGACCAGGAACAACAACTGAGACTTGCTTCCTCATTTATAAACTGAGAAACTGATACTACAAAACTGAGCCCCAGGAGTTGGAACACTGGTTGACCTGATGTTGTAGCAAGATTTTACAAGCCCACAATATAACAAAAACATTATCATTGCACGAAAGGAGGCTGGGGCAGAGCAATGTAATTAAAAACGTATGCACTATAAATGCATCAGAGAATTAAGAAAGGAGAATGGCAGCACCACTACTCCTGTACTTCCCTCTGCTTTTTCCATTGAAAAGTGATATTCAAAAGAAGAACCGAAAGGGCAGCACACGGTGTAGTGCTGTATCTGGTTTTATCTATAGAGATACTTGATGGACAGCTGCCCTGGCATTACCCGGTTTGTAACTTGCATCCTAGATCCGTGTTGTATATTGGAAATATTCAGCTCCACATCTCAACACCTATAGTAATGGCTACAATTTGAGCATGGAAGAGCCCTTCACGGGAGCTCAGATGTCAAGACAGGCAGAGCAATTACCTTGTCACCGAGTAATGCAGACAAGTTGCTCCTGGCAACAAACCTCTTCAAACATGGACGGAGAACAGCGTTCACAGAACAGAGACCCCATGCACGAGTGCAGCCATTTTGACAAGCTTCTGCCCATCCGCCATTTCTCTCTGTTCTGGCACTGCAGGCTCTACAGCACCTGGGGCAGAGCCCTCACTGCGAGGTCTGTGCTTCACACATGAAATGGCCATCTAAAAGCTTATTTAATAAGAACACGGAATTAGATTAGATCTTCCGGGAAAGAATGTACAGGAACTGCAGCATTTCATACGGCATTTGATTCCCACTACAAAATTCTTGACCTCTTTTCACTCTGGTAATACTTCTATTGATTTCTTTTCTCTTTTCTTCTGATTCTTACCTCAATTTGCCCAGTTTTTATTCCCCCTGCCATTTCACCCAATTTAAAAGAGGCGGGGCTGGAGGAAAGCACAAGAAGAGAGGGTGCAGAGGAGGCCCTGGAGATGACCCGAGGGCTGGAGCTGCTCTGCTGTGAGACAGGCTGGGAGAGCTGGGGGGGTTCAGCTGGGGAAGAGGAGGCTGCAGGGAGAGCTTAGAGCAGCCTGTCGGTACCTAACGGGGGCCTGTAAGGAAGATGGGGACAGAGTTTTTAGCAGGCCCTGCTGTGACAGGACAAGGGGGAAGGGTTTTACACTGAAAGAGGGGAGATACAGACCGGACATAAGGAAGAAATTCTTTACAATGTGGGTGGTGAGGCCCTGGCACAGGTTGCCCAGAGAGGTGGGAGATGCCCCATCCCTGGAAACACTCAAGGCCAGGCTGGACGGGGCTCTGGGCAACCTGGTCTGGTTGCAGATGACCCTGCTCATGGCAGGGGTTGGACTGGATGGGCTGTAAAGGTCCTTTCCAGCCCAGACTGTTCTGTGGTTCTATGAGAGAGGAGGCAGCTCCCCTTTGGGAGGAACTAGCCGGCACCAGCCAAGAACAAGCCTGGTCCCTTGGAGCTTCAGCTCCAGCCTACAAGAGCACCAGCTCCTGCTGTCCACACCTTCTGTATAAAGAGGAGCCTGCTCACTCCCATCCTTAACCTTACAACCAACAAGCTTCTGCTCCTTGGCTTGTTGCACTGATTTCCTTCTCTATCCCATCTCATTAACTGGAGGGGGGGGGGGAAGTTTACTTGATATGTCCAAATCTCACAGTTTTAGCACCAATCATCCAGTCTTCCTCAAGCTAACGCATTTGGGGCCAGGTAATTATGCAAAAACCATATTTTTTAATAATATTTAAAAAAAAAGGATTCTGTGTCTGATGTTGTGGAGGCTAGGAAAGCTCAAAAATAGAAACTGTTAAAAAGGGACCCCAGTGCTATTTGTAAAACCCATACATCTGCGGGAGCAGGGTCATGATACTGCAGTTCTTGGTTTGGTAATACTCAGCAATCCTATTCCAGTACAGGCATACTTATTTATACCTCCAGTTCCTAAAAATCACATTAGGTAATCAGAAAAGTAGAGACAAAAAAAATCATCCTCACAAAAAGATTGCGATCCCTTACAAACTAGAGTTACTGCCTTCTCATTCTTGCACCAGTTATCAGGAGGAAAACAGAGTATTTAAGAATCTGTCTTTGCATTTCTGATAAGTTAATCCATCACTGATAAACTAAGTCAGTGATCGAGTAATTCAAAATTGTTTAAAACTCCTTCTGAATTCAAGTGAAACTGGTCCCAAATGGCTTTGCATTTGGTAGTAAAAGCATCTATGCCAACTTGTCCCATACTGAGAAATCTGTGGTGACAAGTTGTGCTTTCCTGGACAGCTGGCAAAGGGGTTCTGATTGTGTTACTACACAGAATGTAGCTCAAACTGTTACACAAATAATATGAATAAAAATGGTATTGTTGAGCTGGTTAAAACACACAGAGGCACAGACAAAATACCCTCCTGCGAACTTCGTAAGAACAAAGAGCTGCAGAATTTCTTTTTGAAATGCACTGCTTGGACCTTCTTCGGTAATTTGGGGGGCTTTTAAGTGCAGAAATACATTTTCTGGCTCACAGCCCCTTCCTGTGCCTTCCCTGCAGCTAGAAATGCATTACAGCTGACATATACAGCAGTTCTCTTCTTACAGCACAGCAATGAGATCAGCAGACCAGCCCTGCTTTCTGCTAAATTATCCAGAAACAGGCAATGCTGGCTGGAATTATCTGACAGTAATTCTATTATCAGATTTAGTATGCTGATATATTCCTTCTGCATTTTCCAAATCTTCAAAGCAGGGTACAGTCTGGCCTGCTACGCTCCATTCCCTTAGTGTTCAGGAGGCACAAAAACCGACCGTGTTAAATGCTCACACACGTGAGTGAAAGCACTTGGACTGTTTCCTGACACACTGTGTCAAGGAAGATGAAGAAAGGACCGTGACCTATAAGATGACAGTGATATAAACACAGTATCTGGCTCCTGTGTAAATCATAGAATTATAGAAGGGTTTGAGTTGGAAAGAACCTTAAAGATCACCCAGTTCCAACCCCCCGCCACAGGCAGGGACACCTTCCGCTAGACCAGGCTGCTCAAGGCCCCATCCAGCCTGGTCCTGAACGCTTCCAGGGATGGGGCAATCGTGATTCATGTTCCTACTTCTCTCTAGCAGAAACAAACAAAACCTGCGAGGCACAAGACTGTCAACTAGCAGGAAATAAGGAGGATAAGGAGGATGCAAACCATCATTAAGACCTTTTACTTGCATCAGTGTAAGCAGTTGCTCTTCCCGTTAAGTCACAAGCCATTCTGCTGACGGATTTCAGTCTCCAGCCACCCCCATTATTTGGCACTATTTCCAAAAAAAAAAACCCAACCCAAACCCCTTACTTCTGAACCCACCGAGGTCTCTTGACTTCCCCATCCTTGGTATTTTATCCAATTTACAGTTCCTGGGTGCCAAAGTCTCTGAAACCCAGGACACTCCAAATGGCAGTTATTAATAATAAGAAAAAGCGAAAATAAAAAGCAAGCGGTTCTCGTCACGCAAACCGGCTCAGCCTTGGAGGTAACTGGTAAGCGAATACAGTCTCCTCTCCACCTGGCCCTTCTCCCTCCCCCCCTCGGGAGGAGGGGTACTTTCTCCAGGCACACCAAGCCTGCAGCGGCAGCAAAGCGGAGCTGCCCGCCTTCCCTTCGCAGCAGCTTAGCTAGAGAGGCTGAGCGCTGCCTTCTGCGAGCAACCAGGGCAACAAGGCATCTCTATTAGCAATGCTCCACACGGATGATCGTGAAAAAAAACCCCCTGTGCCGGATCAGAGCTGTACCAGCAGGACAGTACACGGTTCTCGGCAGGAGCTGCTGCTGCTGCTCAGCAGTCGGAGGAGCAGCAGGGCTCCAGCGCCTGCCCCGCGCACCCACGGCTGCGTTCGCACAGTCCAGCCATCGTGTGCAGCAGAAATACGTTTATACAGTTACCGGCGGCTCTTTAGAAAAGCAGGATGGATACACAGCAATGGACTGCAAACCCTAAAGATGGAAAGTACCTCTCCGGGACAGAAAAATTGCAATGAATTCCCACATCCGCCAGCAAGACTACGGCTGCTTCAGCTTTTAGGCTTCTTGCGTTTTAAAAGAAAGTGTCTCAAATGACTTTCTCAAAATGAAACTGAAGTACATACCAGCAGCTACCATAGCTACCAAAACCCAGAACCCCCTGAAATTTAAACCACCAAACCCAATAACAGGTAAGAGAAAAGCAAGGAGTATTTCCATTGTATAAACAGAGGACCAAGGAGCTGATGAGCCTAAGGTGACTTGCAAGTCAAATCCAGGTTTGTTCAGATCCAGTACAAAACAGGCCAAATGCAAACGCTACTAAGGTTCACAGAAATCATAGAAAGGTCTGGGTTGGAAGGGACCCCAAGAATCACAGAGTTCCAACCCCCCTGCCACAGGCAGGGACACCAACCTCCAGGCCTGGACCTACACAAGGTTGCCCAGGGCCCCGTCCAACCTGGCCTTGAACACCTCCAGGCATGGGGCATCCACCCCCTCTCTGGGCAGCCTGTTCCAGCCCCTCACCACTCTCTGTAAAAAACTTTCACCTAATATCTAATTTAAACCTTCCTCCCTTCAGCTTCAATCCATTCCCCCTTGTCCTGCCATTTTCTACCCTTTTAAAAAGCTGGTTCCCCTCCTGTTTGTACGCTCCCTTCAGGGACTGGAAGGCTGCAATGAGGTCCCCCCGCAGCCTTCTCTTCTCTAGGCTGCACAAGCCCAGGTTAACAGATTAAGAGTTGCATCAAGCCAGAAGAGCAATGTACTCAGCTGAGTTAAAACTATACAGCCATATAGCACTGCCTTGGCTGAAATAGCCCATGTACGTATCATAAAACGTAACAAGGAGATGAGGAGCGGCTGAGGGAGCTGGGGGTTGTTCAGCCTGGAGAAGAGGAGGCTGAGGGGAGACCTTCTCGCTCTCTACAACTGCCTGAAAGGAGGTTGTAGTGAGGTGGGTGTGGGTCTCTTCTCCCAAGTAATAGGCGAGATGACAAGAGGAAATGGCCTCAAGCTGTGTCAGGGGAGGTTTAGATTGAATATCAGGAAATATTTCTTAACTGAAAGGGCTGTCAGGCCCTGGCACAGGCTGCCCAGGGCAGTGGGGGAATCACCATCCCTGGGGGACTGAAAAGACGTGCAGATGTGGTGCTTGGGGACATGGTTTAGCGGTGAGCTTGAGTGCTGGGTTAATGGTGGGACTCAATCTTAAAGGTCTTTTCCAACCTAAACAATTCCATAATTCTGTGATCGTTCTCTTAATTTTAAGAAAAAAAATTTTTTTTTAAAAAAAAAAAAAAAAAAAAAGAACTTCCATATTAAGTGATATACTATTGACGAATACCAACAAAAGTGAATTTAAAAAAAAAAAATATTAAGAGGGCAATAGTTCAGTCTGCTTCTAGAAAACGACCACATCCACAAGCCTCTCCACTAGCTCTACTCCTAGCCAGCCTCCAAAAGCGCCGCGAGCATGCAGCACGGGGAGCAGGCTTCCCCCTGCGGCAGCTCCCGTCCTTCTGCCGCGAGGATGAGCGGCCCGGAGGGCTGCTGACAGCAGAGCTTCCCACCGCCCCGAGCCAGCAGCCAGTCCTGCACTTGCTGCCCTTACAGATACTCGCAGGCAGCTCAGATGGGCAGCCCTTCAAACATCCCCATTTGATGGGGACAGCAACGACTCATCTCAACACTTTTTTCCCCAAAGGGGAGCAGTTCTGCAGGTGAGTCGGGTGGTTCCCGAGCCGGGGACTGACAACCAGGGGTTTCCATTTCTCCTTTTTCCCAGCTTTGGCACCCGCTCACACAATACGCCGGTACGAAACCGCCTCAGTTGGGTCCATTTTCCTCCAGCTTTTAGCAGCAAAGTCCTACTTTCCTCCCTCACAGAAAGCAGGAAGGCAACTCTTACACAGTGCTTCACAGCTCAACGATCACATATGGTATGATTAAAATAAACTGTTTATGCTGGCAACAGTTTTGTTTGAAGTTTATGTCCAAGGTTATTCTATAATACTCAGAAAATCTGGGCTGCACATAAAGCAAGCAATGGACAGAATAAGTCCTCTATTACCAATATAAGCAAACATTTTTCTCAAGTATAAAAAAAAAAAGGCGCTCCTGTATAGCAAGATTAACTTTCCTTTAAGATTTGTTTGCATCATTGAACTGCTTTGCTTTGAAGTTAAATTGTAAAAGATACCATGAAGTGAAAAATAGTCAAGACGATGTATTCATCGAGTTACAGCAGAGTTTTCCACTGAGTATTTATGGTTGACCCAGAAAGTGGTAAGAAAATAAAAAAGCACACTGATGGGTTCTAAGAGGAGAAAAACAAAGAAAAAAAAATACAAAGCAATATAAAAGGGGAGAGGAAAAAATATAAGGTAGTATAAAAAAGGAGAGAATAAAAGGAAAAGGTAATATAAAAGGGGAGCGAAGTAGAGGATGGATACGGCATGGGGGTAGCAGTTCAAGACTAACAGGTCAATCTTCAGTAGCGGCATTTCGTGTGATTTATATGGTGGCAAAAATCAGCGCCGGGCTGTGAAGGAGGAATTGTCTGCTGCAGTTGGAGAAGACTGAGCTGTATGGGTGCAGTCAGCTGTGTCTGCAGTGTAACTGAAACAGCTACTAGGAGCATCAGCAGTAAAACCTAGGAGTAGCGCATCTTCCCAGGGTCACGGAAGTCATCGAGTTTTAAAAGGACACGCAGCATCGATCAAGCCATCAGCAAATCCTGTCCCCTACGCAGCGAACATCTGCTGTGCCTGCTCTGGCTGAGTTAGCCACAGGCACCTCTTGATGGAACATCGCTGCATGGTATGATCTAGTCCGATATGCATATAGATACATCCATAGATACACGCATCCTCCAACTGCATCGTGTGCTTCCCTCACTAGGCTCCGCTGCCTGCAAGTACAGCTGCTCAGCTATTTGTAGTGCAGAGACACGTATTAAAAAAAAAAAGGCCGGAAGACTTCCCTTAGATTTTTGGAACAGATTACGTTACTAAGTGAACAATATGAAATCTCAAAGCTCTTTGAGAAGTTGCAGCACTACCCATATCTCACCGTTGGCCCAAAGACATGGATCCAAGCAATTCAGATGAACTGCACAGTCAAGAGAAGAGATTACAACTGCAGAAAAATCAAACTTCTATTGACTTTGCTTTGCTAAAAATACTCCTCAACCCAGTTACCCCAATTCAGATAACGGTCTCCTGCACATCCTTTGCTAAGCGAAAGGATAATTGAGCAGTCAGAATGATACTTGTGTATCTGAGACTCAACTTCCCTGCAGATTCCCAATATGACTTAAAACACCAACTTTCACCCCCCCAAAATAAGAGGTGATCTTGACCTCACAGGCGGCCACAAGGACAATTAAATAGAAAAGATAATGTCATAGCAACAATATCTAAGTAAATTCAGGAACATTTCGTTCAGGAGTACAGTAAAAGCTATTGCAAGCCTTTGGATGATTTGACATATAAGAAAATGTGGTCTTCAGTGTCACACCCTCTTCACACAATAGAAATGTTTCACAACAGCTTCAAAGCAACCACAGTTTTTCCAAGAATCCTCCTGCTCCCTGACCCAGAAGAGAGCCTCTTGCACCAACCACCAGCATCTCCTGTCCATCATTATAACTTGGTAGTGCAGTGAGATTTCTTTTAGCAGAGTGAAGCACTGAAAAAAGTGAATCACTTTTTGCAAAGACATCTAAGAGGACCACTATTAAATATTTAAGTCCTTATCTCTGAGTACTCATTCGGCATGAGGAAAAAAATGCAACACTTGATTTCAATTAGACTCTACCTCACAATTTGAAAATATGCATTTTCTGAAGCTGTCAGGGGACCAACTATCCATATTATAATGGGAATCTGATCACAATCACATGCTTTTCCAGGAGAGCCCATAGAAAGTCAAGATCCAAACAGGCCATAAATATATAGAAATGGCTTGGCTTTTTCCAGTAGATAAGTAAAGAGAGGAAATCATCAGAAATACAACACCTGCAACTCCACAGCTTTAAGATTCCTAAGGATCCCATTTTGGATATTTCGAGGTAAAGGTTTTTTTCCTGTTGTGTCAGGTTTAGGGGTTTTTTTTAAGTATACAATATTTTCACACTGAAAAAAACAATAAAATCGAATATTTTCCCAGTTCATAAAGCCAACATACAGACAAGCACTGTTACCCAACGTGCACTTTCCGGTGGAGCCGGAAAAACAAACATTGGCAACACCACAGCCAAGTCAAAAGTGTCAGGCAATTACTGAGCAACTCTAAATCACTTTTCTGCTTCTATACCCGCAGCGTCAGCTGAAGCACAGGTTACCGCACCTTGCGCACCCAGGCTGTTGTCTCAAATGACCTGGATCCAGTGTCCCTTCATTTTTCATCTCACTGCCAAAGCAGAGCTCTGCTGCTTCACCCCGCAGCATCCTGGTTCTCAACAACAGAATTGAGAGCAGACCCTGAACCGAGACTCATTCCCACACACATACACATTTTTTCAGTTATTGGAGTAAATCAATAAGTATCTTTTCGGAATGAGTCTTACCTTGGCGTGACCTCTGAGGTTTAAAAGGCTGCAGCAATACAAAAGAAACAAAAGAGGGAAAGTAAAGGGTCTGAAAGTAGTTGGTAGGTAATTGTGTTTGGTCTTGTTGGGCTACATTAAGACACAACATGTCAAGCTCAAAGGGATCCAACAAAAACAGACACAAAACATCCTCTGCATTGGACTCTGTTAAGAAAAAAAGAAAACAAACCTCAACAAAAGCCCAAACCACAAATAAATCCTCTGGTGTCGAAGAGCTCTTTTGATGAAAACATTCATGCCAAATTCCAAATGCACTTTTGTATTCAACTAAACCAGCGGGAATTTAACACGAAACGCATCAGCCAGCAGACGGTCCCAAGCCATGGAAGCCAATAGGTGGAAACTGGATTATGCGTGTTTCTTTTCTGAGCAGAGGAGAGATCACCCCATTGATTTCCGTCTCCCATGCCACCGCCCCCTTTTCGCCGCGTGCCCACAACTCCCCTTTCCCCTACGCATACGGTATTCCCGACCAACAACACAGCTCAGTTAACGCACGCTGAAGTCTTCAAACAAGAGAAGTGACAAATACTGATGACACAAGATATTTAACTTGAATATTGCCCTCAGCAGAACAAAAAGCTCACCTTTAAGAAAACACAGAGATCCGCAGGTGCTGCAGCTCTGCGACTTGCTCTGATACGCTGCTTACAGAGTTAGAAATGCGTGTTAGTGCCTGGAGACATGTTAGAAATTTTGGAACGAGTACATTTGGAAGAAAAAATCCTAAGGTGAGTCATTTTAATGACAACAGGAAGGACCCAAAGATAATACCAAGGCTGTCAGCAGTCTAGCTAAAAACTGTCAAGAAAAACTAAATTAAATAATCTCTCCTCCTAAGTACCATTTTTTACGGAAGCATCCCCTTCCCACCCAAATCCTCAAAAAACTACTACAGAGAAAGGCATATTAATATTAAAGACTTGTAAGTAGCATCTCATCCTTTGTTTTATCTTTTGTAACAGCTTTTATTCTTCCGGCACAGTTTGAAACACAGAAACAATATGAGGAGATGTAAGCACACATCACTCCCAAACAGTTTCCTCACTGCATGTTAAGCCTTCTTTTTGGGCAGGAAGCTTCAGGAGAAATCATCTCCAACAATGGAGGGGGGGAAAAAAAAAAAAAAAAAAGAAAAAAGAAAAAAAAAAAAAAAAGGTACTCCCAGACTTCCCCAAATACTGATAGATCCATCCAAACACCAGTGACTAACTACGGCATCTCAGGGGAAGGAAACTGAGACTGCAACAAGCTGGAAGGAGGTACGCGAGCACAGATGCCGCACGGCCTAAACCTTCCAGCCTAAACCGCCGGCATCCTGCAGGAGCTACCAGCGGAAAAAGACAACACTGAAAGAGGCACGAGACTACATTTTCCAGTTGTTTGACAATCTATCGTGTTGAAATACATCATCTATATTTTAAGTTTCAAAGCTTTACCTAGGAACCCATGTTTTTGACAGGGTAGGTATGCAGGATGAAGATATTTTTAGAGAAAGATATTCAAATGGGATTGGAAAAAGATTAAAAAAAAAAGCCTTCAATGCCCCAAGGAAACAAAAAAGGGAAATTGCCTTGGTGAAAAAATAATGAGCTTTGCATTTTGAGCAAATCATCTTTCTCGTACCACCAACAACAAATAGAAACTACTTTCAAACCTATTTCTCACTACATTTTTAGAAAACAGAAAAGCACATACGACTTCATCCAAGAAGCACACATTGATCCATGTTGAATAATTTTCTCCCAATTCAGCACTTACAGACCAGCTTGGAAGAATATCCTTTCTGGAAGGGAAACAGCAGAGGACTCCAAAAAGAATCAAACAGACACCCCCAAAGCCACGCTGTCCCCGCAGAAGTGACTATCTACGCTTTGGGCTTGGCAGTGATGGGTTAATGGTTGGACTCGATGATCTTAAGGGTCTTTTCCAACCTTGACAATTCTATGATTCTATGATTAAATGGAGCACGAACGTGCCAAGCAGCGTTTAACAAGCCAAGAATTTTGCTTCAAACCTTCAGTGGGAGGGAAGTAACTCTGCCTCAGGAGCACCTTAGAAAACTGGTTTGGTGCCAGCAGAGTCCCGGGAGCTGAAACGGCTGCTGCTCACCCCGACACCCGAGGTGTGGCTGGGGGAACCCCCAGAGTGTCGCCTCCCCCAGGGCTCGGGCAGGCACGAGGGGACGGCTCACGCAGCCACCCTGCCCTCCAAACAACGACACGTTCTGCCCCGGGGATGCTCCACGTTTCAAAGTTTTCCACATGCCAAACCCCCGGGTGAAGCCGCCACGGTTCCCCAGGACAGACGTCTGCCATCCTGTACTGACCCAGCCCGGCTTAGGGGATGGACAGACGCAAAAGCTGGTGGGGGAGAAGGAGAACGTTTGGGCTTTGAAGAACCTTGGAGTTTTTGCCAGCTCTTATCAAGACAGATTTTTTCCACTGACTTACATTACAGAAAAGTAAATAATACTGTAAATTGTAAATAATACTGTAAATTACATTTTCTCCAGTGCTTTATGGAAGTATCGCTGTGTCAAGCAATAAATATACTGTTTCTTGATAATTAGATCCAGAACAGTTTGATTCTTTAGCCAAGACACTGTAAAAATGCAACCAAAATACTACTCCACTGGTCACCTCATCTGTCCCGTGATTTTAACCTTCTACACAAGCTCCTGAAAATAAGCGTGAAGCACAGCAGTATGACTTAGGAAAACAACTACTCTCTTTAAAAATCAACCATGCGAGCAGCTCCCTGAACAGCTACCGCAGCAGTTCTTCAGTAAATGAGATTGTTTCTCCTGCGAGGCACAGAAAAGCCATCCAGACCCAGGCGAATCATCCTGCATTTGCTCTTTCCCAAATGAACAGCAACGTGCTATGATCTACAGGCTGCTGCTTCTTCTTCCCGAGATACCTACTGGCTTAAGCTACTGAGAGAAATCACCCAAAATAAAGTCAGTGCCAGATCTGCCAGTCTTGTGCTGCTGCTGCTCTGGAAATAGTCTGACCTGAAAGCAACGTAGCCCAAAGCCACAGGGGAACGAGCACAGCATGTCACAGTACATCTTAGCCGCAAAATGGGAAAATGCAGTAGGTTAGAGAGGTTCGCAGCTGATACCAGGGTATAGGAAAATCTTAGGGTTTAGGAGAACTAGCAACGCTTTTGAAAGAAACAACTCCCACAAAGGTGCTTGTCAGCACTGGCTGCCTTCGGACACCATCGATTCCACGTAAACGTCACGCTTGGCTACGCCAGCTACTTGCGCCTCACGACAGTCCGTGACAAAAGCTTTCGTACGAAACACACTCGGTCTTCGTTGGAACGGAAGAGTCGACCAGAGCTGGAAAACACCCCAAAGATGCTGGGAGGCAAAGCAAGCATCAGCTTCCCAAATGAAGTGGGATGGCGTGTTACGCATCCGCTGCCACATTTCGCACCAAGGCAGAAGTCCCATCTCACTTCACATCTTGCATCGACCTGGCATGAGCTTTCTATAAAAGGTATTTATAGATACGTCATGAACAAACCCATCCTAAGCAGAACTGCTGTGCATTTTGAGGCAGATGGATGCTTGGCTTTTGTTAGAAGCACAACTTACCACACCCCATGAACACAGACATGCAGCACGGGGTGGATTTTTACTGTTTTGTTTTGGTTTTTTTTCATTAGTCATTCATCTACTATCGAAGGTTTTTTTGTAGGTCTGTCTTAACCACAAAGCGACGACTGCTTAACAGTCTACAGAGGTGTCTGTACAGGATAGACTTCAGAACATGACTACATTAGTACAAACTCTACTGACTTTACTGGCATACATAAAAGGTAAAACACATTTCCATCCCAAGAATATTCAGATAAGTGAGAATCTCTCCACAAGATGTTCCAAACAGTACAAAGAGCAGAAAGCATATATAAAAAAAAGCGACAAAAAACCACACCCAAAAAAACCAAACCAAAACACAGCACTCTTCTCAGATTCTACCCCACCCACTGCAAAGAAATCAGCCATCGATTTTTGTTTTCTTTTACTTCACGGAATATGACACTGCAAAACAGTGTCATCACCCAGCGGCACGATATCAGGTGATGACTTCGTTTGGTTTTGGGGACAATAGTTAGTTATGTGGGACGTTTCACAGATGAAGCAAGAGAATTTTCCACCATGCGAGTAAAGCGGAGTCCTGCGGGGACCCTCCGGCATACCCCGAAGCTACCTGCTGGTTTTCCCCACGGGCAGCTCGCCGAGGGAGCTGGCAGAGAGCCCGGCCAAAGCCCCCCAGCGCTGGCAGCGAGGGGCGAGGAAGGCTCCGCGCTGCCCGCCTGACACCGAGCGCGCAGCAGAGAACTGCGGGGCTCAGCAGCTCCTGCTAAGCTGGGCTTTACACATCCCCTCACGCTGCAGCTCAAAAAGCAGCTGACAACCAGAATGAAGAGTCTTTTATCCCCTTTCTGGTCATATTAACGTGGCTAGAAAGATGCGTTTTAGACGTTCTCCTTTCTAAACAGGAGATATTTGGCTGAAAAAAAAAAAAATCCGTTTCAGATCAGCCTTGCTCTAAAGGAGAAGTGGTCACTCTAGACCCAACAGAAAAGGGAGGTGAAAATACTGTCTCCTTCACAACTAAATACCTAAATATTTTTACAACAGGGGAGGGGGAAAAGAGCTGGAAGCACTCTCTCCCATAAACCTAAACCAGAAAAGCCTCCTCCTGGGGAGCATCCCAGCAGGTGCTGAGCCTCTCTGCATCCTTCCTCTGAAGAAGCTCAGGGGTAAAAGCGCTCGGAAGAACGGGGGAAGCATGGAGAAACCACACACCAGAAGACTGCCTGAGTTGCTTACTACAGCAAACAGCTCCACGCTGTCCGACAAGACCGTAAGAAGCAAGCCAGCTAGAAAAATACATTTTTAGGTATGTCAGCCAACGCAATCAATCCGAAAGTCACCTTGAGGTTGCAGAGGAGCAGAAACATAAAATGAAACTGCAGTCTGTTGAGACTGCTGGGGAGCTAACCGCAAAAGAGAGCGATGGATTTACCACTGCCGCCTTTTCCTGCCACGGTTAAAGATGAGATACATCTAAAAGGCTTTTACATTTAAAACTTTCAAGTGGAATCAAAATAGAGCGGGTTTTCTCTGGTTTAGCCACAGGTAAAATAGGTAAAACAGTTTAATCTTCCGTACTTCACTGAGTCGCATGTGCAAAGTGCATGAAGATGGATAGAAGAGGCCAGACTATAACTGGGCCAAAGCCCAGCTCCGAGGGGTTTAACCGCTTTGAACAGAGGTAGAACATTGCCCCGGGGCTCCCTGGACAAGGGGTTCTGAACCACGCAACCACGGGCATCGTAGAGACACAGCTTTACTCATGGCATGAAAGAGACCCTGGGGAAACTCAAGCCTAAGTTGTTACACTTCCTTCAGCGCCACTTCTTTCAAGAAATACCAAGTCCGTGATCTTTAATTTTTGTTGGAAAATCTGCTCAAGGCCCTAATAATGGGATGGGCCCTAATGATGGTGGGAGGTTCAGAAAGAAAGCATTTTCCACATGATTCTTTGTTGGGAAGGAGAAGCACATTTATTCAGACTTACTAGTCAGAAAAAAATAGACATTTCCTTTAAATCATTTATATTTTATTTTTTCTTACATGATGACAGAATTCCTCGGGGTGGGGG